>JARBWK010000004.1:78527952-78730452 GCA_030556195.1 Anolis apletophallus
GGTTGGTGTTGTTTTTATTTTGATCTCTGATACATTTTAAAGCTTACTCTATATTAAATTAACCATGTAAACTCTATGGCTCTAGATGGTGTTCTTTAATTCAAATGAATTAAAGGTAAAATGGCCAGAAACATTTTCTCTAGGCATAAATTAATCCCATTAACCCTATCCAAATTTTAACACATTTATGAAAGAATGTTCTCCATCCTGAAATGACCTAAAACTGTCACCAAATTTCTCCATTAAGATGGAGAACCATTCTAAACCAGGTTGGATGAACTGAGGGACTGGTAAGTGGAACAGACAGGAATCCTGCCGTTAATAAACCTCTTTACATTAAATTATTGTGCAAGTTTGGTTTGGGGAACAACCCCCCCCACCCTCCACCCCCACCCCCACCCCCACCCTCCACCCCCCACAGCAGCCCCAACAAAAAAAAGATTTTTGGCTTTTCAGTGTGGCTTACGAGGGTGCAGGTAAGATTAAGGCTTAGCAAACTTTCCTACCTGAAACTTTCTGAAATTAACTTTATGGAGTCCATGCCTATAAAGGATTGCTCTTCTTCCACAAATATATCAATCACAGAAATCAAGCAACAGAGCAGGATTGCATTAGTATGTGCATGTAAGAAACACTGAGCATTCTGTCGTATTTGTTTGTTTGCATGCTGTAAGTCGTTTCTGGTGTGAGAGAAGCAGCCATCTATGAAGATGTTGCCCAGGAGATGCCCAGATACATTGCCCCTTCCCCTGCCTACGCAGTGGGCGGAAAGGTTATTACCTCCTCGCACGAGGGAGACTATTGGTTCCTTGGGAATCTTTCTGAGGGGGGCGGAGGCTGCCTATTTTGGGGCAGCCTCCTGCTCCATTCCTGTTTGAGGTGTTGAAGAGACAACACCTCTGGATCATCCTGCCTAGCCTGGATCAGGTTGGTTTTTGAGGGAGCCGGACCTGGCGCTTTTGTCCTCCAGGCTGCCCTGGCCCCTCGCCCTTTACAAGCCTCTGTAGGGTTATTTTGTTTTATATTTTTTAAAAAAAATTCATTAAATAATAATAAAAGGGGGGGTATGGAAATTATATATGTATTTATGCCCAAGGCAGCAGGGCCCCAGGCCTACTGTGTGGCAGCCTTTAGGCCTGGGCATCCCCCCCCCCTTTCTCCTTATCTATGGGCCTACTGTTAGGAATCAAGAGCTGTTAGGCTCAAAAATAACCCTCTCTGGGAGTGATTCCTCCAAAAATATAACAGAGTGCAGAATGCAGAAGTCCTAAACAACACAAACATAAATGCTGTGAGCACGGATGGGCTTCTATTCAATAGGATTGCACAGGATTGCAGATCCACAAGTCAAAATGGAGGCGGCCGCATGGCCTGCCTGAAAGAGGAAGTTAGTTTCTCTAAAGGGATTGCATTCCTGAGTGCACAAAGGGGTGGAACTTTAGGCTAGCCCCTTCTCAAAGCAAAATTTTTCCCTTCCAGTTTCAGGGCAAAACAAACAATCAAACAAAAAAAACCCCAAACAAACAAAAAAAACCCTGTTACTTGTTCAACCCTATTTTCCCCCTAATTATTCTTCAATTTCACCCTTTATTTTTCAAGCATGGGTATGTGAAACTGAAAATGGAATCCATGGATTCAGGCTATACTATATTCTAGATTAATTTCTGTTTCATATAAGGCTTCAATTTACAGATATTGTATAATGTGTGGTGGTGCTTTAGGAAGGGCCTTTTAGGAGAAAAGGTAGTGTCATTAAATCTGAAGGTGTTACAGATCATACTTGAGTTTGCTGCTTCAGATCTGTATGCCAAACCTTTGCTTTACAGATGATATTTGGAATGGCTGAGAGCAGAGGGGCAGTCAGGAGGCAGTGTTCAGAGAAACTGAGTCAGTTTTTCTCTAAAAATATCCTGGAGATGATCTAAGATAAAATATTCCTCTGCGCTGTATGAGCATCTTCCAGAAGCCCTCTCTCCTGACATTTCACCCACATCTGTGGCAGGCATCCTCTGAGGTTGTGAGGGCTGTTGGAAACTGGAAAATTGGGGTTTATATATCTGTGGAATGTCCAAGTCTAGGAAAAAGAACTCTTGTCTGTTTGAGGCAAGTGTGAATATTGCAATTGATCAACTGATTAGCATTGAATAGCCTTGCAGCTTCAACGCTTGGCTGCTTCCTGCCAGGGGATCCTTTGTTGGATGGTGATTAGCTGGTCCTGATTGTTTCTTGTCTGAATTCCCTTTGAAAGCAAGCATTGAACAAGCAGTGCCAGCAAAGCCACTGCATGCAATGGCTGGCTTTTTATCAACTGCCACATTATCCATCAAGGCTCACCTCCCCAAAGTGGTCGTTTACCTAACAACATTGTCCCTATCACTTTAAAAGTTTTCTCCCGAGGATCAGTGTGACACCAAGCCTGCCTTGGGCTGCATTTTAAGTTTGCTTCCTTGCCTTGCAGTTCCATAAGATCACATTCTAAGGCAGGAGAAGTATTGACCTTGACGTTGTTCTTCCATTTAATACAGTTCCTCATGTGGTGGTGACCCCCTACCATAAAATCATTTTTGTTGCTTCTTCATAACTTGAATATTGCAACTGTTATGAATTATAACGTACATTTCCAATATGCAGGATATATTTTTATTCATTGGACCAAATTTGGCACAAATTTGGCAAGACTTTGCTATTCAAACAGGCATGTGGCCTTTTTAATCTGCAGGCACCATATCGCTGATAACGAAGGTCGTGCGACCTGTTCTCGTGTATAGGGTCGATGTATTGTTTTATGATTTTACTGTGTTTATATATGCTGTTTTCATTTTGTTTTTAATGTTGTGAGTCGCCCCGAGCCGGATGGGAGTGGCAATGGATAAGTACAAACAAACAAACAAATAAATAAATACTCAATACTCCAAATTTGAATTCTGGTAGGGTTGGGGGGATTGATTAGCGACAAAAGCACAGCAACCCAAACCAGGTTTATTTTATTATTATTGTTTAATAACCTGTCTAGTGAGATTGGTTGATGTTAAGGGCCAGAACAATCGGTGGTCTGCAGACACAGACTTGTCTGCCAGAAAAATGGCACCCGATATCCACTCTCCACTTCATCAGTCACTTACCAAGAGAACAAAAAATTAGTTGGGGCCCCAAATGTCTTCGTGTGCATTGATTATTAGACTGTGGTACTTCTTAAGGGGAGTTGAACAAAGGATTGGTAGATTACTGCAAGTGCCATGACTCAATACAGCACTGTCAATAACCGTGGGTCAGCTTTTTCACAATCCACACTAGGCAACCACAACCACATATGGAAAACATATAAGTTCTATAGAATTGGTAATCAGGTGTATATAGTTTTTGAAATCCTGCACCCTCAGCAGCTGCATGGCACAGCATAATACAGAAAGAGTTATTCATTGCAGAGTTGCTCCTGGAAACTCCTAGAAGTTTCCCCCCTGTGTCATTGCATGTGGTACATTCACCATCTCTTCGGAGATTGGTTTTTCTCCTTTCACTCGTGTCTGCGTCACAGTTTTAAAATCCGATTACTTTTATATGTTCTAATTTTGTACTTCTGGATATTCCTCTTTTCTTATCTGTTTTTTCTTTGTTGCAAAATGTGGCAGCAATACAGTTTACCTGAGGTTAGTCCACTACCTTACGAACACCTGGTCCAGTTGTGTATATCACCTTAGGAGTGGTTTGTCACTAGGCTCCATCAGGTCTACACTGGCAGCATTAGCTGGTTGATGGCTCAGGTTTACTTGACACCACTAATGTTTTCCGCATCCCAGGATCAGGTGGGGTTGGTCCCGTCAACAGGGCCCATCCTATGGTGATCGGGAGCCCTGGAACCCCACATTTTTTAAGCAGTTTGAAACAGATGTGGACCAGGATTTGCCAGTCCTGCCAAGAACAGTTGTTGTTCCTTGTTGCTGCGTTGACAGCATTTTTCGCTGTCTGCATGATAGCAAGTTAGTTTCCTTCCCCAAGACGGACAAATCCCATCGTGCACCGTTATACTCGGATATGCAGATGGGTCGAGGCGGTTTTGACAATTTTAAAGTCTTTCCATCACCTATCCTATGACCATGGGGTCCCAATAGCTGAAGCAAAGTTAGGGAACCCTCACACGAATCCATTTTCTGTGTGAGGCTCTATCGGGTGAGATCACCCATCACCTCATCAGGGTTACACAGGTCAGGAAGGCTAATTTTTTAATCGGTTGGAATTTCCTGTTGGCTTTAATAGTATATCCTGTGATGGCGGTAAATGATTTTAAGGATGCACCTCAGGTGGCATCGTAGGCTCCAGGCCCAGTTGGTTCAGAGCGTACTTGGTGGGCCACTGGTTCCTTGAACAGTGACCACCCTGTTATGGCACACCCAGGGGATTACCACCATCTGGCATTGCTCGAGTGGTTCCCCATTGTCGTGTGGTCTCCTCTGGACATGGAGCTCTGCCTAATCGGTGTGCAGCCTATCAGATAATCTCTCAACGTCCATGTTATCACACACTAACGTTAAATCACCCTGGGTGATGAGTGCCTAAAGCACTTTCATCTTGTTGCCGCAAATGTACCCATCTTTGATCCTTTCACATTGTGGGTCTCGATAATACCCTGTGTGCACTATCTTGCACGCAGTTGGAGCACTTCAGGATTCATATGGAGTGTCACCATGCTTCATCAGGTTTAAACTGAGAGTGTTAGCTTAATGATTAAGGCCCAGAGCTTACCAGACATCACTACTGATTCCCCATCCACAAAATCATGTTGGATTAGCCCCGTCGTTGGGCCCTATTCTGTGATGATCATGAACCCTCGACACACACAATTTTGAAGATTTTAAAGCAAACTTGACCTAGAATTTGCTAGTCCTACCATAACACCTTTGTTTTCATGCTGCCACGTGACAGTAATTTGTCGCTGCCTTCCGAAGTAGTTTGGTAGTTGCTTCTTAATAATAACAAATCCCATTGTGCATTGTTAAATTCAGATATACAGATGGGTCAGATGGTTAGACAATTTGATTATCTTCCAAGACAGATCAGCGAGCTAAAGGCAGCATTGTTAGGTTAGCTAGATGTAGTAATCCAAAATTGTGCCCTGTTTTAGCCCTAGCACAGTTTCAGTCATGTGTCCCAATTCTCCAGTAACTTTTTGGTCATTAAAACGGGGCCCCATTGACTAAATTTAACTCTGGGCGATAACAGAAAAGGTAGTGGAGTAAGTGGGCTGGGGCATCGTAAATTTGGTACCCATTCATTCAATATTGTGGCAGCTTACAGCTGCACAGTTGGACTTCGAATAAACATCATAAAAGGAATGGGTAGATGAAAATCCGTGTTTTTTATGCGATACATTCGCTTGATAATCTAACCAGTTTTTTCTCGTTTCAGACATGTTGGTGAAGGTGCAGAGATGGAGGATCCCTATAAGCGGGTACAGTTGTTTTTCACTGGGCTGAGTGATTGACTCTAGGACCTCCTTTGGATAGCACCTTGTTTTTACAATTTGTCAGTTCAATGGAAAGGGATATGTGCCCTTCATTGGGGGTTTTTGATTCCCTGGTTGCATTTGGGTGAGCCCCTCCTGCATGTTGGTTCTCCATTGATGAGGCAATGATGTGGGCTTACTGCAAGGTAAGGCCCTGTTCCTTCAGGCAATAAGGGATTTGTTTAGGCTGTGGCGGTCATGGCCTCACCTCGTCTCGTTTGGTCAGCAATCATACCGCGCCGTATGTGGCTGTGATGTGCGACAAATGGAGAGAGCCTGTTAAGCGAGTCAATGGTGGCAGGCATGGCCACGGGTTCGTCTCATTTGGTCGGCATTCATACCACGCCTCGAGTGGCTGTGAAGCAGTAATGTGCGACAAATGGAGAGAGCCAGAATGTTTTCACTGTCTGACACTGCAATAGTTAATCTTCACGAATTACAGTTAGGTGGTGTTGAGGGACTTGGTGGGGATGGAGACTGAATAGACATTCGTCTCCAATCTGTGGCGTAAATAGTTTAGGGTAATCCATAGACCCATATTCACTCATGCACTCTTCAAAGTTGTTCGGGCCAGTGCACAAATACACTCAGGTGGACGTCTGTTCAGGCTGAGGGGGATGCCATTGGTCCAGAAATTTTGAGAGCCGGTTAAGTATTTCCAGAGAGGTTTTCTTGTGTTTTCCTTGAAAGGTTGCCCAGTTTTGTGTTGCTGGGGACTCAGGAGAGTTTCCCAGTGTTGCCGAGGGGTCGTTCGCTCGCGGACGATACCTCGGCTTAGCCACACCTTGTTCCCTTGACACCTGAGTTTAGTGAGATTAAACTTAAATCAGTAACTTTAAAATAAATAAAAGTTGCCCTAATTTAATCCAATTACTGTTGTCTGTCTCGTTATTTCGGGGGTTGGAAGGTAATGCCCTTTCCCTGCCTACGCAGTGGGCGGGGAAAGGTTGTTACCTCCTCGCACGAAGGGAGACTATTGGTTCCTTGGGAATCTTCTGGGAGGGGGCGGAGGCTGCCTATTTTGGGGCAGCCTCCTGCTCCATTCCTGTTTGAGGTGTTGACCCACCACTCCCGCCCGGTTACAGTATAGTGGTCGCCTTAGGGGCCGGGTAGGAATTTTCTCCCCTTCTACGAAAGAAATAATAATAAAAAAAATAGGAGGGGTTTTTTGCCTACCCTGTACTGTTACTGGGACTTTCTGGGATGGCGGTTCTATAAATAGGACAGCGTAAATAGTTTAGGGTAATCCATAGACCCATATTCACTCATGCACTCTTCAAAGTTGTTTGGGCCAGTGCACAAATACACTCAGGTGGACGTCTGTTCAGGCTGAGGGGGATGCCATTGGTCCAGAAATTTTGAGAGCCGGTTAAGTATTTCCAGAGAGGTTTTATTGTGTTTTCCTTGAAAGGTTGCCCAGTTTTGTGTTGCTGGGGACTCAGGAGAGTTTCCCAGTGTTGCCGAGGGGTCGTTCGCTCGCGGACGATACCTCGGCTTAGCCACACCTTGTTCCCTTGACACCTGAGTTTAGTGAGGTTAAACTTAAATCGGTAACTTTAAGATAAATAAAAGTTGCCCTAATTTAATCCAATTACTGTTGTCTGTCTCGTTATTTCGGGGGTTGGAAGGTAATACTATCCTGTGGAGAGGCTTCTGTCATGTCCCCCTGAATGGACATGAGAGGCGCCTTAATGGGACATGCGGCATTATCACAGGATGTCTATGCCTAATACAACTGGAGAAATTATACCTTTTTAGCCAGTATTGCACCACCTGATATCCATCGGAAAGTAGCAGCCTGTAATTAAAGGACCAAGGCTTTGACATCTCCAGTCCATCTACTGTTCGGATATCAGCCAGCATGCTAATGACTAAATCAAGAACAACTTCCTAAGATCTACAGAGATACTTGCAGGAACACCTCAGCAAGCAATCGGTGGCTGATACCAGATGGGAAACTCCCTTCTGAGCACATAGAAAAATGGGTGACTTGGAAGGCACTGAACAGACTGTGCTCTGGGGCCATGAGATGCAAAGCCAATCTTAAGTAATGGGGCTACAAAGCGGAGTCCACAACATGCGAGTGTGGAGAAGAGCAAACCACAGACCACCTACGACAATGCAATCTGAGCCCTGACATATGCAGCAACACCAGAGGAACTCGAAGTGGTCAGCTTCTGGTCAAAGAAAATCTAGCATATTTTATTTCATTTTATTATTTAATGAGTCGCCCTCCACCGAAGTGCTCTGGGCGACTTACACAAGACAGAATAAACAAACTTATACAAATAACATTAAAATGGTTAAAATTTAAATGCTCTGCCGAAGAGCCATGTTTTAAGTGCTTGCATAAAAGACCGTAGGTCAAGCATGGCTCTTACATATGGAGGTAGGGAATTCCACAGAGTTGGGGCAGAGATAGAAACAGTTTTTAATTTGTTTGTGGTTTTTTATACATTATAACTGTATTTTCAACTTGATTCTGATGCGATAAAAAATAACTGTGAAATATAATTCTGTATAAAATATTTGACTGTACATGGATTCAGAGATCTGCCCAGTTTTTATAAAATCGAATTGTTCACCAAAGACAACATTATCCAGCATATAACATATTCTTCTTGCATTGGGGGTTACTTTTACTGAAGTCATTCTTAGTGATGACTAAGAATTTAATTTCATTTGTTTTTTAAGAACTTTCTTAAAAGCAATATAAAAACAATGAGAAAAAAAATCAAGATGTTACCTTTTTGTAGCTGAATGTGGAAAGAGGCAAAAGCGATAGATTTGCCCAACAAGCTAGGAGACTTTGAACATTGGGTTTTCTGAAATTGAATTATGGTTGTCTTTATTTTTTATCCAACATCCCCCTCCCTACATTTTAAACAATTAAATATCAGACACAAGCTATCTGGTCTTGTCTGTGATGAAAACAACTTCACATATTGAATTTACTTATTCCAGATGGCAAAGAATTAATTCAGTTTGCTTCAAAGCTTGGAAATGTTCCCATTTTTTTACTACACTTCCAGTAGTCCTATGGCTGCAGATTCAAAGTAGTTATAATCTAAAGAAGTACCATTTACAAGTACAACTTTCAGAAATTGAACAATTGTTTTTCCATAGGATGGATAAAAATGGATTTTTAAAAAGGTCAATATGTAGTAGAAAGAGAAATTGACACATTCATTAGTCCCTTATAATGGTACAGTAATGTAATTATCCACATAGTTAAAGCAATGGCATTCCCCATAGTAACCTATGGATGTGAGAGCTGGACCATAAGGAAGGCTGAGAGAAGGAAGATAGACGCTTTTGAACTGTGGTATTGGAGAAAAATGTTGAGAGTGCCTTGGACAGCAAGATGCAACCAGTCCAACTTCAGGAAATAAAGCCCACCTTCTCATTGGAAGAAAGGATATTAGAGGCAAAGATGAAGTACTTTGACCACATAATGAGAATACAGGAAAGCTCAGAGAAGACAATGATGCTTGGGAAAATGGAAGGAAAAAGGAAGAAAGAGGGGTCGACCAAGGGCAAGATAGCTGGGTGGTATCCTTGAAGTGACTAGCTTGACTCCGAAGGAGCTGGAGATGGTGACGACCAACAGGGAGCTCTGGTGTGGGCTGGTCCATGAGGTCACAAAGAGTCGGAAGTGACTGAACGAATAAACAGCAAGAGTATAATAGTAAGGAATCCCTGATTGCACAGTGGGTTAAAACCTTATGCCGGCAGGACTGCTGACTGAAAGGTTCAAATCCAGGGTAAGCTACCATCTTTCAGCTCCAACTTCTCATGCAAGAACATAAAATAAGCCTCCCACAGGATGATAAAACATCCGGGCATCCCCTGGGCAATGTCCTTGGAGATAGCCAATTCTCTCACTCCAAAAGTGACTTGCAGTTCCTCAAGTGACTCCTGACATGAAAAAAATTGGTACAGTTTCATTTATTTATGCTTCACAGTGATTTCGGTCCCATAAAGGCTACATCAACACATAGAGCAGGACAAGTGAAAATGCAATGATAGAGCACACTGTCAGCTCTTTACATTGTGGAAGGAAAAGAGTGCTTTAATTCTGTGGGTTACTTTGAATACTTTGGTGAAGGTGTTTCAGGATTTCAAAACTGTGTTTCAGGATTTCAAAACCAAGCAAAATTGATCGATGATTGTATGGTTGTGGTTGTGTTTACTAGGACTACTACCACATGGAAGTGTTTGTCTTTCCATTTTGCAACTTCAGAGAAAATGAGGCACCCATCCTCAAATATGGATATGAGGTTTCCTTAAAAAATGTTCCCATTGGCACCAAATGAGGTTTCTCCTATAAGCCTCTTAGCTTTCCAGCAGGGTTTTTTTGCTCCACTTCCATCTTGTAGGAGAATGAACAAACCTTGGTCTCTATGTGCATAGGTCTGAACAGTGGTCCTCATGTCTGTCATCATGACCATCATCACCAAGAAACTCATCACTACCACAACTCTCAACATACTGCATGGGTTGGGTTTTGTGTCTTTATTGGAAATAAAAATGTTTCCAACCAATTTCTACAGGAAAGAAGAATAAAGCATCCCTTCAGAAAAAGCAAATATGGTCAGAAGTTCCTGAAGGTTATTGTATTTATTGTTGCAGTTCTTTTTCCAAAATGTCCCAGTTTCTGTTGTCCTGAACTACAGTATTTTCAGCCAATTTCTGGTGTCATTTGCAACATTTTATTCTCACTATTAAATGAAAAATAAAAATCAGTGTAAAACGCATTCCTTCTCCACACACACACACCCCTCAGTCTCTATATTGTTCAAATTACAGTGCATCAGTGAAATGTAACATTTGCACTATAGTCCAATGCTAACTTTTTTAAAAAAAAACAAAAACCAGAGGATGTAAATGTACCCTTCAAACCAAAGGATCACCTCAACTAACCATACCATATTAAAAAACATTTGAACGATCAGTTCCAGGAAATTACCACAAATAGTCCTCCAAAAGAATAGAACTAGAGAATGCAGAGATGCACTGTGTGTTGATGTAGATGACAACAATGGGTAAAACCTACTCAGTTGCAACAAACTACATTGAAAGATCTCCCATTAACTCAGATTAAGAAGAATGCAAAGATGCACAGTAAATATAACTGAAATGCACGAGGATTATCAGGACCAACATTACCAGTAGGCACTGGCAGTGTGAGATAACTGCTTCAGGCAGCAGATTCTTAGTGGCCCAAAATGCTGGAAAGGTATCAGTTATTTGATATTTACTGCCGGCCTTGATGCCAAAATAACTTGGCTGGCCTGGATATTATGCTCCTTCATTAGGAAAGGAGAAATCATGTGCTGTTCTAGGTAACTCTTTCGCATTTACAACCACTGTTTGTTGATTTACACACCCTCCTTCCTGCTTTACAACCCACAATTTTCATCAGCTGCATAGGGAGAAGGAATCACAGCAAAGTTGATGAATGTTTTCATCACATTTTGGGGAGCCAGGCCAGGGGAAGGGGAAGTTACTTAATTAACTAATAGCGTAGTTATGTATAAGCTGAGACAGGATTCCGGCTTCTATTTTTAAATGCTCCTCTAATTTTTAAGAAATCAGTGAACAAGGTTAGTGAACAAGGGCCACAGGGAATGGGCTGTATTACATTCTGTACTCATTTTCTCCTTGTAGGACAGTTCATTGAAAAAAGTGTGCCATCAGTTCTTTTCTCACAGAACTCTCATTCTGCAAAGAGAAAAAGCCATAGAGAACTGTCGAAGAGGGATGCAAATAACATTTTTTAAAAAATAAATTAGCTTTACTCTCCCCTCTTATTCTCAATGTCCCAGCAGTTTCTTGGTGTAACATGAGTTCCATGCATCAGTTGCTACATGGAGTGATGTTTTAAGGAGTGCCACAGCAATCACCCCCCTCCTCTTCCCTCCCTTGCTTGGATCCCCAGTCACCTCAGTTGATGTCACACCTGGAGACTGCCACAACACAGAAAATGGAAGGGAATGGTAAGTGCCATCCTGTATCCCCAAGGCCACACAAGCCCAATGAACACAGGACGGCCATGTAAACAGTTATGGCTAGTTCCATCTCAGAACCAGCACAACTGTTTACAAGGGCCCAAAGTTGTGGGTGGCTCTGAATTCCATGTTAAGAAGGCCTAGCCCCAAATTACCCTATATCAGCTCAATTTATAGTTTGACCAACACAATGCTGTTCAAGAAGCCCTTGTTATTAAATGCAGATGTAACCAAAGGGGGGGGGGCTTACTGCAACAATTACCAAAAATGGATAACAGACTAAAGTATACACACTGTGGTTAAGTTACCGTATAATTCTCCCATTCGTAAGACAGCTAGGTTATGGGATTAATGATCCTTATATTAAAGCAACTTTACTTGTATTAAATATTGGTATCACATTGTTCGATATTGTAAATAAGAAATTATTATTAAACCATATTGTGCAACATGTGTCTGTGTACCTTCAATATTGAGCCCAAATTTGCATTTGGTGTATTTATAGGAGCTAAGCTTGTATATATTGTGTATTAAGCTCCAATAACAATTAAAATTTGTTCACCATAGTTCCCGTTAAATATGCAGTAGAAATATATGGCAACATGCAATTCAGATTTCATTCACACATTCTTGCTGTATTGAGTTCAAATAAGCTACCAGCAATAGACATTCAATATTCAACAATTAAGTCCCATATAATCCACTTTAAATAGTCCATAGTTATTTGGAGTCTCTGTTATTCAGACATGAACATGGTTCACTCTTGGTTTCATGCATGGAATAGATCAAGATTGAAAATATACATATTGACACGAGATGTGATAGCAACAGCTGATGTCAAAGTTTTATACACAAATATTTCTACAGACCAGGCCAGACATGTCATTGCCAACGTTCTGGACTCTAGACAGCAACCCCATAGCCCCCCAACACACTTTTTGTTAGAACTTAATGATTGCATCACAGACTATAATTACTTTTCATTTGAAGACAATTTTATTTACAATGCGGTGGTGTTTCGATGGGCGCAGCAGTCACGCCCACCATTGCTAACCTCTTAATGAATTCATTAGAAACCACACACTTAGAGACCCCCGACACTGGATCCATGGCAAGTTATATCAAAGGATATTGGCATTTCATTGATGATGTCTTTTTACTGTTACATCATTCAATAAACATTGACCAATTCACAGCGTGCTTAAACTCACGGCACAACAACATCAAGTTCTCTTTATCAACCAGCACATAAACAGTTAATTTCCTTGATGTGTCTGTTTTTGTCCATAACAATCAACTTAAGACACGTAATTATCACAAATCAACAGATCGTAACTCACTCTTACATTTCAACAGCTACCATTCTTTCTCTTTAAAGAGAAGTCTATCTTACTCCCAATTTATCCGTTTAAAAAGAAATTCATTATTCAACCATCACTACAGTCTAGATACTTCACAATTGTCCACAAACCTACATAACAGAGGATATTCCTTGTCTATTATAGAAACAGGTAAACGCAGGGCAGACAGCGTACCCAGGAGAGGTCAACTCCAAATTACCCCCAAGGAACCCATACAACGTCTCATTTGGCCACTGACATTGACTTCACAATCCAAACAAGTTTACAACATTGTTTAAAAAACCTCTGGCCCCTCATCTCCTCAACGCCCAGCTTACACAACCCTCCACTAATAGCGCATAAGCGCACAAGGAATATCAAGGAAATGTTAATACATTCAAACCACCAAATTCAAACATACACAAGACCCACCAACCCTGGCACAAAACCATGTGGTCGTTGTGGGATCTGTTCCCAGATCAACACATCAAGGACCATACAAAATCAAACAAACTCTAGAATTATCACTCTCAGGAATGAAATCGCGTGCCCCAATTTTGGAATAATTTATTGTCTCCAATATTGTTGTGGATATCATTATGCTGGACAGACGTCACGCCAATTGAGGGTCAGAATTTCTGAAAATAAATCTCGAATCAGATGTAAATCTCAAGATTCTGCCCTGTATAATCATTTTCTACAACATCAGCATTCCCCGGAGAGTTTTACAGTTTTCGGCTTGGAAAGGGTTAAACTACATCCATATGGTGATCACCAACAATCACTCTTACGTGCAGAAAGAAAATTGATTCTCCTCCTTTCTAGTGAGGCCCTGGGGGGATTAAATGATCAATTAACAGTGCAGAATCTGTTGGTCTAAATTACGTTTATCTGTAGGAGATACAATATAAACAAGGGAGTTTTCTCTCTCCGTTGCTGATTCCAACCAATGGAAACTATATCAATGATGTAACTGTTTGCTGCTTGGTATGTACATTTTCTATTTGTATTTGGGCTTACTTATGGATATAGTATTATATATACTTACATGATGTTTTTATTGTCGAACCAGATGAATATATATATATATATATATATATATATATATATATATTGTAGTGACTCATTAAACCTTGAGGAAGTGCGGATTAGCGCAAAATGGCCCTGATTTATAGGCGCCCAAAGCTAAGAAGCTGTTGGCACGGCACTGGCTTTCCAATGCTGGTGTCCTCCCGCCAGTTGCTTTTCTTTGGATTATAAAACTTTCTCAACATTCGACAGCCTCCAGTAATTTTGGCTCAAGCCTCTGGGATTATTTGAGTGGATTTTCATTTACATGGAGCCCACTGAGGCAAGAGAAGATCCTTTCACTAATACCGAGAGAGGCGGTGCCCAAGGAAAACTGAGTTGGAAAATTATTTGGAGCCTCCGAGACACCCACTTCAAGTGTTTAAGGTAAACTGTATTACATTGCTCAGCGTACATCCACTAATATGCCAGGACTTGATCTATTCCATGCATGAAATCAAGAGTGAACCTTGTTCATGTCTGAATAACAAAGACTCCAAATAACTATGGAATATTTAAAGCGGATTATATGGGACTTAATTTTTGAATATTGAATGCCTATTGCTGGTACCTTATTTGAACTCAATACAGCAAGAATGTGTGAATGAAATCTGTATTGCATGTTGCCATATAGTTCTACTGCATATTTAACAGGAACTATAGTGAACAAATTTTAATTGTTATTAGAGCTTAATACACAATATATACAAGCTTAGCTCCTATAAATACACCAAATGCAAATTTGGGCTCAATATTGAAGGTACACAGACACATGTTGCACAATATGGTTTAATAATAATTTCTTATTTACAATATCGAACAATGTGATACCAATATTTAATACAAGTAAAGTTGCTTTAATATAAGGATCATTAATCCCATAACCTAGCTGTCTTACGAATGGGAGAATTATACGGTAACTTAACCACAGTGTGTATACTTTAGTCTGTTATGCATTTTTGGTATTAAATGCAGGTGTGCCCTTTGATTCACTCATGGTTACCCAATAAGTTTCCATGAGCCAAGCAAGAATTAGAACTCTAGTTTCCAAAGTCACAGTCCAACATTCAAACCAGATGTTTTGATGTTTTACCATCCTTGTGGGTGGCTTCTCTCATGTCCCCACATGCAGGGCCGGCCTTCCCCATTAAGCGACCTACGCGGTTGCGTAGGGCGACGTTCCCCCCGCCGCCGTGTCGCCGCAGCCAGCCGGCGGCGCGGAGGAACGGGGGGGAAGATGGGACTCACGGGGCGGGCTCACGGACCCGAGGAGGAGCAGGAGGAGGGGGAGGCCACGAGGGCGGCCCCACGGAGACACAGCGGCAGCAGCAGCAGCAGTGCCCCCGGAAGGGCCCGGAGCCAGAGGCGCATCTTTGTGATGTCACTTCGTCGCGCCTCTGCCGAGGAGGAAGGGGAGGAAGGCCTCGCCGGCCGCGCGATGTAAGGACGCCCGGAAGGAGAGATGCCGGAGGGAGGGAAGGAGAAAGAGGCTGCCGCGCCTCTGCAGGGCTCCCTCCCTCCAGCGTCTCTCCTTCCGGGCATCCTTACAGCGCGCTGCCGGCGAGGCCTTCCTCCCCTTCCTCCTCGGCAGAGGCGCGACGAAGTGACGTCACGAAGATGCGCCTCTGGCTCCAGGCCCTTCCGGGGGTGCTGCTGCTGCTGCTGTCTCCCGTGGGGCCGCCCTCGTGGCCTCCCTCCTCCTGCTCCTCCTCGGGTCCGTGAGCCCGCCCCGTGAGTCCCCTCTTCCCCCCCCCCGTTCCTCCGCGCCGGTGCGCTCGGGAGTCTGCGCATGCGCGGGCGCCGCCGGGAGCCGCCGGGGGGCACGAAAATAAAGTTTGCGTACTCCCCCCCGGAGAGCTCGGGCCGCCCCTGCCCACATGGGGAGTTGGAGCGGATAGAGGGAACTCATCTGCACTCTCCTCAGATTCAAACTTCTGACCTGTCTGTCTTCAGTCCTACTGGCACAGGGGTTCAACCTACTGCACTACCGGGGGCTCCTTACTCAAACCATGTTGATTCTCAATAGTAGGCTAGACCAGATATTAGGAATGTTAGTTTGAATTCCCCTTTCTATTTGGTTCATCTATGAGCATTCCCTCAGATTTTTGTATTTGTTAATATGATTGCAACCACTCTGAGCTTGCTGCAAAATTGTTTTATTTATATGTTGTACCAGCCAGCAACTGGACGTGAGAGCTGCCTAAGTTAAATTACAGTTTAGTACATCTGGGATATTTGAGCTCTCTAAAAAAAAAGATGTAGAAAGAAGCTGCATTGTGTTGCTTGTGGCTCATACTGGTTCATTTGTTAAACTAGTAATTTTCCCCTTCAAATGCTGACACCCATGATTTATCAGGATGCATTAACTGAATTATTTGGTTTCTGAGATGAATTATGAAAGAGTTCTGAACAAATTTAGTCTTCCTTCAACTGTTCTCTGTCTCCACTCCAAAGGTTTACATGTAGAGCAATCCCTGGGTAAAATATATGGGGCTCTGGAATCCATGTGTATATTCAATGGTGCCAGCAAGGCAGAACTTTAGAAAAAAATTGAGACTGAACACGATGACAATCCACCTCCACACAGATGAAGACTACTTTTGAACAAGTTAGATGCTAAAGACCTCCTTGTCACATCCAGAGTCTAGAAGAACTTAAGTCCACCACTCAGTTTCATGCCAATCATGTAGCAAAGTGAGGTGGCTGCCTCAAGCAATGGATTTTGGTGTGCCATAAGAGAAGAATAAATGGTTAGTTGTTTGACACATTGTTCATTGTTATCATATTTTCTACAAAGCTGTGTTGGCATTTGTTGCACCTGGTGACTGGATACTGGATGCCTTGCTTAATGATGAGGAGGGATCTACTTGCTGCTCTACCTCAGGCAACAAAATGTCTTTTGCTGGATGTGGTACCGCATCTTCTCATGTGACGGATTTCACTACAAGATTTATAGTGAAGCCACAAACACAGTTGGTTTCCCAATGCTATAAGTTATAAGATTAAAGGTGGCAATTCTTCAGGTTGTCAGATGTTGAGGAACTACTGTACTCATCCCATCTGTGGTTCTTTCATGCCACATAGTTATAGCACTAAGGTTCCATCTTAACTTACATGGTTGCTTCCTATGGAATCCTTCTGTTTACATTTTGCATTTTGGTGAGATAATACAACTCTCTGGTGGAAAATATCCCTGGACAGCAAACTCTATATTGGACATGGGCAAAGTTCAACCCTCCAGGTGTTTTGGACATGGACTCCCACAATTCCTAACAGCCTTCCAGCTTTTAGGAATTGTAGGAGTTGAAGTCCAAAACACCTGGAGAGCCGAACTTTGCCCATGCCTACTCTATATCTATAGGATGGAGCCATGGCAGTTAGAGTGGAATCATAGTTATATAACTGCAGATACCCTCAATTAACCACTGGCTTCTCCACTTCTGAGTTTAAAAGGAAGCAATCATAAAGATAATGGCTGCCAAACAATACTTTAAAAAAAGACAGAGCCAAATCTCTCTCTGGGTCTACCTACACTGTACAATTAATGCAGTTTGACACCACTTTCATTGCTATGATTCAATGCTGTAGAATCCTGAAAGTTGCAGTTTGGTGAGGCACCAGCATTCTTCGACAAAGAAGGCTATAGATTTTGTAAAACTGCAACTCCCATAATTCCATAGTATTGAATCATGGCATTATAGTGGTGTCAAACTTCATTAATTTCGCAGTGTAGATGCATCTCTCTCTCTCTCTCTCTCTCTCTCTCTCTCTCTCTCTCTCTCTCTCTCTCTCTCTCTCTCTCTCTCTGAAACACACAGTTGTATTCATGATAAACATTTAAACTTTTTTTTTTCAAGTTACCTATCAGTGGGAGAGACAAGGAAATGGGTTGACTCTAAATTAATCCCAATATTACTGATATTAAAAGGGAAGGAATTGACTTAAGGTTTCTTGATATTTCTTTCTGTTTGGGGCTTATCTGTTCTTGTAGCAAGAGAAGCTTCAGATTGTACTGATATTATTTTTATAGAACACTGAATAGCTTAAAGCTGGTGTTGCTGGATTTCATTTCCCATTATCCTTCATCATTGACTATGCTGATTGAAACTGGTTCAAAGAAGTCCTTAACAATATTTGAATGATCACTGGTTTTTTATCCATAACAGATCCGGGTACCATTTTTCAACCTCTCCCAGTTGGTGCTCAGTTTCAAAATTTGTGTAGGGTTATTTTACCTTTCACAAATGGAGTTAAGTAAAAATTTGCTTGTGTTTTGTTTTTGATCTGTTTGTTTGTTTGTTTTTACCTTTAATTGGAAAGTCATCATTTTGATGAAGAGGCATTCTGCATCTGGAGGCTTCTAAGAGTATTATTCTCTTTGTTTTGACAAAAATGAAAGTGGTTGTTAGACAGCACAAAAACAACCTCTGGTTTGAACAAATTTGAAGAAAAGATAAAATTGGTATCTGATTTCAAATTATGAAATATATGTAAAACAAAATATACTTTGTGCCTGTACTGAGAAGAATGGTTGTCCTTGTCGGAACATATTCACAAAGGGATTCTTTTAGGGATTGAAATTCTCAATGTGTTTCATCTGTTCTATGTGTTTATCCACATTGCTGACTTCTGGCATGACTGAGCCATCCCTGATCCACCTCTTGCATCTCTTCACCACAGAATGACTTTGAGAATATGCTGGGGGTTTAAAGTATGCAACACAGCTACCTCTAAAGTATGTTCTAATTTGAAGATACTAATCCCAGATGCAACAGGGATTCAATACTTGAGTAGGTGGATTGCATGGCATCATGCACAGAGAGCTGCTTTGCTTTAGATGGTGTCATGATCTCAGCATTGGATTATGACTCTAGAGACCAAGGTACGATTTTCTGCTCAGTTGTGGAAACCCACTGGATGACATGGGTGAGTCACACGTTCTCAGCCTCAGAAATCCTTCTGATAAGTTCATGTTAAAGTTGCCATAACTTGGGAATGACTTGAAGGAACAAAACAATAGCAATGCCTCCGCCAGATAATGCAATCTGTTTGATCACAAATTGATAGATCTCTCTTTCCCCATAATGTTAACTTCATAACTGAAAACAAAGATTTCCCCAATGTATTAAATGCATTCTTTTGCCATGGGGCCTTCATGCTGGATAAATTCAAATATAGTTCTCAGTAGAGGTGTGATTGCAGGTGGAGTATCCCAGCTATCTTTTTATTGCCTTTGTTCCCACATATTTTATAGCTGACTTCTATCATACATACACACACTCATGCTGTTATGTCAAAAATATAAAAATGTGACTACAATACTTTCCCTTATTTTCTCTTATATGTTATTTATTTAACATATTTGCCTGATGAACAAGCCTGTAAAGTTTCAAGAGGTATTTCCACAAAATGGAGTTTAGGTTTTTGGTGGAAAGCATTTCAGCTGTAGTCGTTTAGCCATTAACCCCCCATCCAAAAATCTGAACTCCATTATTTCTTGGAAGCCTCTTGTGGGCAACTTTGTTCATAAATTTTGGGCATAAAGATCATGTTCAGCATCCCAACCCCCATCAGTTTGGCTATTTGTAGAACAGAACCAAACTGATGGGAGTTGGGATGCTGAACATGATCTTTATGCCCAAAATTATGAACAAAGTTGCCCACAAGAGGCTTCCAAGAAATAATGGATATGGGGAACAGGATGCTTTTTGGAATAGATAACAATGAAAACAAACCAAGAAGCAAATGGACATGTTTGACTGTAAATAGAAGTAAGAAGCTGAGCCCCCACCACCCCAAATCTACATTTAAAGCAAGTGGTGAGTTTCACTCTGTAGAACATCCACACTTTTAAATGGAAAACATCTCAAAAACTTTACATCTTGAATACGGGAAAAATGCAAATTTTGAGATAATCTGCATAATAAAGTTGAAATTAAAATGTTCCCTATTTACATTGGCCAAATTCTGTAAGAGGGTTGTTATTCCTGCCTGCTATGTGCTTTCTGCTTATTGCTTTCCTATGACCCCCGGTAGCACAATTGGTTAAACCGTTGTGCCAGCAGGACTGTTGACTGACAGGTCAGTGTTTCAAATCCAGGGAGAGTGGGTTGAGCTCCCTTTGTCAGCTCCAGCTCCCCATGCATGGATGTGAGCGAAGCCTCCCACAAGGATGGTAAAACATCAAAACATCTGGGCGTCCCCTGGGCAACCTCCATGCAGATGGCCAATTCTCTCACACCTGAAGTGACTTGCAGTTTCTCAAGTCATTCCTGACACGGGAAAAATTGCTTTCTTGTATTTCTAAATAAAATAAGGTGTGTTTGTTGTCTATATTGAAAATCTGATTGAAAGTTAACCCTGATTTCGCCTAAAATATGACTGAGTATAATAGGGATTCAAAGCTAGACTTTTAAAAGTTAACTATCCAATGAGTAAATAGGTGACTAAATCTGTCAATTCTGGCTTCTCTCACATTCAGATTGTATAATCCTTAAATTCTTTGCATCCCAAATGTGAAGAACTTGGGTATATCCTTATCATCCTCCCTAATTGGAAGTGGAGTGGGTGGGAATCAGTACTATGTGATTTATTCATGAATGACTTGGAATCAGAAATGGACAGTGAGAAAGCAATGTTTTAAGGTCATCTCGGGTTTTTCCAGAGTGTGAAATCTAAACTGTCTGTTAAGAACCCTTCACTTTTTTTGAAAAGCTGCTCCTAGATGGGTGAATGGACATCCAAATGGCAAATTATATTCACTGCTATGCCCAGTAGATGTAGATTTCATTATGAACACTCAGATACAGAAATACACTGTTGAAATTTGAAAGGGTTACAACAAAAACAGGAATTGCTCTTGGAGCTTTGAAGGAGAGTTCAGTGAAATTGAGTGTGTGTGAATTTAAATAACAGTTTTTAAAGGAATAGCCAAATGTCATTCAACAGACAAACAAGAAGGGAGTTACAAAATAAAATAACCGATATCATACTGCGTTTAAATCCATTCAGGTTTGAAATAATGTGAGCAGGTCTAGGTTCTTCTAGATATTGCAGATTTGGGGGAAAATTCAGAAAAAAAGATAAACAGATCAAGGGGTGGAAAGTATCTTTCCTATCAAGAAAAACAAAGATGATTAGTATTAGTATTTTGTGTTGTGAATGCACATTTATGGCTGAAATCACTGGGTTGCTGTGAGTTTTGGAGGCTATATGGCGATGTTCCAGCCCAAAAACTCACAGCTATTAGTATTTTATATAGCGCCATCAAATGTAAATTATATATGATTATGAGTATAGAGAAACGAGGAAGTGTTTGATCTGTTTCATCAAGTATTTCCATATTATATCTGCTTATTTCTTTCTGTTTTAAAGTAAAAATGTAATTGGATTTAATTCTGTTTTATTCAATATTGATTTTATCTTGGTTTTGTAGGTTTTTAATTATGAACTTTAAATACCATATTTACCATTATAAATATGACATAATAAAATGGTACCCTCAAAAATGGCAAAAAAAGTTGTGCATATTTTAAGGCTATGGCTAAATCTGTGGTTGCAGAAACCATGGGTGCAAAAGGAAGTCTGCTCTAAATCCCCTTCGGGGTGAGATAGAGTACAATATAATATAGTATATGAAATAAATACATACATAAATAATATTTTTTGAATTATTGAATTATTGAATTCAATCTTTGCAAGTTGCCTTGAGCCCTAGTCTGGGAGAAAATGGTATCTCAATAAAGTAAAAGAAGACTGGATGGATGGATGGATGGAAGGAAGAAGTGAACACAAGAAATACAGTTGTCGAAGGCTTTCATGGCCAGAGTCACTAGGTTGCTGTGAATTTTCTGGGCTATATGGCCATGTTCCAGAACCATTCTCTCCGGACATTTTGCCAGCCATAGATGTGGACAAAACATCAGGAGTTAATGCTTCTGGAGCATGGCCATACAGCCCGGGAAACTGACAGCAGCCCACAAGAAATACCCTTGCGCAAAGGCATAGGGGACCTGTCTCCTTTTCTTACAGTGTGAGTGCTCCAAGTTCCACAATTAAAAAAATTGGAAGGACAGGAAAGGTACATCTTCAAACAATGCACATTTTATTTACTATCGGTACTACAAAATTTGGCAATGGCCTGATTTGACTTTGCAGTTAGACCAATTTTTGAGGACAGTTCCAACAATATATTTCAAATATATTGAACTTCCATGTTCAAAAACACTTAAGCTTTCAATTTCGGGTGGTGGGGACACAGGGGGACATTGTTGTTTTTGCATAGAGAAGCAGGATTTTGAGTTTCGCAAACCTTAAAACCGAGACAGAAGTGTCTGCTTGGTGAAGACAGAAAGGAAGAATCCAGTTCTCACTCACGGATTCTCACCTTGCTTATTCCACACTCAATTTCATCCCCTACCATTGAAGGAGAACTTCAAAATCCTGTTTAAATTAAGGACCAACAAGGGAGGGAATCATGTGATGAGAATGAGAGTGAGAGAGCACTGATGATCAAGTCTTTCCAATAGAAAGACATATCTGGTTATATCCTTCTGTCTGCATTCATTCAGGGATCTGACAACTAGTCACCTAGCCAAATTTCAAGCCATTATTGATCCTTTGACCACATAATCTCAGTCACATCAACAGACTTCTTCAATCTGGTGTCCTTTAGATGTTTTGCACTACATCTCCCAGAATCCCGCACCATCAATTATTTTGATTGAGGCTGACTGGAGCTATAGTCCAAAACTGCTAAGTTGAAGAGGGCTGACCTAGCTAAATCACTGTTGAGTTAAATCAGACACAATTGTAAGTCATCTATCCCTCAAGTAGGGATCACAGATATTTGTACAAGTGTATTGTGCATTCCTACAGTAACTGACAGGATAGATACATCTACACATCTGAGTAATGTCTCTTTTTGGTGGCTTGTTAAATATGTGGAAGGCCAGAATGAGGTAGATGTGCACCCCTTCCTATACATGGCAATGTGAGACTGGGATGGGTGCAGTTTTGCATGGACTCTTTCCCAGTTAGTGTGTTTTGTGTGCTCTTGAATGTGGGCCCTTACAAAACCCATGTGAATAAAGAATGCTCAAAACATGCCCTCTCTTATACCTGAGGTCATATGAAGATACTTTGACTCTAGTAGTCATGGATATCTCCACCTAATTTGCTTAATCCCTGGTTGGTTTGAAAGCCATCCAACTGAATCAGTATTTAAATGCCTGCTAGTGCTTATTATCTATATTGGGAATAATTCAGATGAGAAATGAGTATAACTTATTCTTGGTTACTTCAAAAGGAGACTAGAAAGGAGCACCAGGTCCTGTTGGCTATGTTTGGGGGGATTGGGGTTTCCTTCCTTGGAAGGACTTGAAGGCAACTAACAATAGTAGCAACAAAAACTCGATCTTTCTGAAGGAGTTATAGGTAGAGGCAGCTGGTGGCCCCTTCCAAAACCCAGTGGCGAATCTATTCTGGGTGAATCTCCCCCTGAACTTCAAGGGAGCTATCCAAGGTGCTGAGCCGTAGCTTTAGAAGAATTCAGCAGCCTGGATCGCTTCCAGGCGAAGTTCTGGAGCAGATTCCCTCCCTCAAGAGTGATGTCAACAGCCACCTTTGGAAAGGCAATGTTTCCTGCTAAAGTTACAGAGAAAGAGTGACAGAATAAGCGCCATGGCTCCCTCCCTTCCTTAGGCGAACCTATGGCTCGGTTTTCTTGGCATGACTCCTTCCGAAGGGGGTTGCCATTGCCTTCCTCATGTGCTGCCATTGCAAAGCCCTTCACCTTCATCCAAATGCCCCTTTGTCCACTGCAGTGGGTGAAACCGAAGGGCTGTGCAATTGCACCACATGAGGAAGGCAATAGCAACCCCCCCCCCCCCGCCCGCAGCTCTAAAACAGGAAAAAGGAAGTCGAGAAGGGGACCCCAAGGCGCAGGAATGACAAAGAGAGCATTATGATCCGGAATTAAGGCATTATCGATATGGTAAATGCGAGATATGATGATCAAAGGAAAGGATCGGGGAGGTTTATCTGCTACAAGTTGTTCATGCAAGGGCTTTGATCTGTCCAAGGCGAGCAGCCTGGCAAGGCTTCCCTCTTACATGGGAGGCACGCGCACCCTCTTCACCCAGCTCGCTGCCTCCAAGAGGTCTCCCCGCGCCGGGAAAATCGGTGCTTCAGTTTTGGGATCCCTGGCTTCTTTTACCGGTAAAGCAGGACCGATTTCTTTCGCCCCTACCGACAGATCAGACCCCCATTTCTGTTAACCCCCTGAAACTTGGTGGCACTCAAAGGCGAAAGGAAGGGGTGCAAATCAGAGTTGGAAGAGACCTCGTGGGCCATCTAGTCCAACCCCCTGCCAAGAAGCAGGATGTCTAACTTCAAAGTAGAACTTATGGGCAAGCCTTGCCTGGTGTCATCTCGTCGCCCCCACCCCACCCCCCTTTCCAGATCGGGCGCCTGAAAAGCAAGAAAGGTTCTCTTGCTCCCTTCCGCCAAGGGAAGTCAGGCGAAAACTTTCCGCCAAACTAGAGTGGGGTGAGAGGTTGGGGGGTGGGGGGTTCAGCTCGGGAGGGAAGGGGAACTCAAAGCACTGTCTCCACAGAGGCTCTAAAAGGAGCATTTCTTCCCCAGGGAGATCTGGGTGAGTCAATTCCCCCTCGAGGTGGGTCAATGGCTCCCTGTGGAGCCCAGCAGACAGCTGGGAAAGGCGGAGGGCTCTCCAAGGAACGGGCAAACGTTGCCCCAGCGATGCCCGGGTCCTCTGCCTTGGCCCGTCAAACGCAACCAGGGAAGCGAGGTCGGGGAAAGGCGTCGGTGGCAGGAGAGAGAGGCGCGCCGAGTGGGACTTACCAGGCTTGGAGCACAGAGAGGAGGAAGACACCCAGCAACAGCCGAGCGGACATGATCCGGAGAGACGAGGAAGGGAGGGGGAGCAGGGCAGAAAGTCCGGGGAGCCCAGGAGGAGGCGAGGCGGGAGGAAGAGCACGATGGGGAGAAGGAGGAGGAGGCGACTGGGGTCGGGAGGGGGTGCCTGTGTGCAAGGAAGGGGCGCACGGCTCTTTTGGGTCTGTGCGGCTTTCCGGAGCCCTCTCCCCGCCCCGTCCTGGGCTCCTCGTGTCCAGCGCGCTCTTCGAAGGGGCCCCTCCTGGCTGCCTCCCCGCTAAGGCTGCTCGCTCTTCCTTCCAGGAAGCATCAGTGGCCCCAAGGAAGCAGCCCCCGGCCACTCTTGGAGGTCCTGAGGGCCCCCGGGTTGGCCATGAGTCTCCCAGGGTGGGCTGAGGGACGGAGGCCACCCAGGAGCAGGAGCAGGAGGAGGAAGAGGAGGCACCGTCCAGCAGCCCCGAGAGAAGGGAGGCAAGTCTCCGGCTTTGGGTCTCCGAGGGAGGCGGAGGAGGCTGAAGAAGAGGAGGAGGGAGGGGGCTCCGCAGGGTTCCTCAGCATCGGAGAGGCGCCTCCTGGAACTTCCTGGCCGGCCAACAGGTCCCTCCTGGGCTGCTGTCGAGGAGCTCGCGGTGGAGGCAGCCAAGCTGGCGGTGACGCCTCATGGCTCGGCTCCTAGAGGGTCAAGGCACGCCAAGAGGAGGAGGAGAGGAGGAGGAGGAGGCGAAAGGGCGCCCAAGAGGGGGAGGAAGAGGCGAGGATCCTCCAGGCACGCAGAGAAGGACGACGGGTCCCTGGCCGGCTTCACAGCAGCAGCAACAGCAGCAGCCCCTCCCGGCGTGCCTCCCGCGATCGTGGCAAGTGCGGGGGAGGTCCCCGTCGCCGGAGGAGGCAGGCAGGGCAAAGCAAGGCAAGGCAAGGCTCCTCCGACCCGGGAGGGGGGGGAAGCAGGAAAGACGGAGGAGGAGGCTGCCGCCCTCACTAGATAGACTTGAGAGAGGCGTGGGAGGGGGAAAGTGGAGGAGATCCCGCATCCCAGTCTTTCTCTCTCTGTGTGTGATCAGAACCTTTTATTATCTGGAGTAGGCAAACCCGATCCCCGCTTCCCCGAGCCCCACGATCAAAGATGGCTTGGGACGCCGGGATTGGCTTTATTCCTTAACTGTCAGAGCGGTGAGTGTCGGGCTCTGTTTAAGGTCAAGCGCTTTTCCTTGAGGGTCTGTTAAGGAGGAGTTGCAGCTAGTCATGCAAGTGGGGCTTCTCTCCCAGGTAGCATTCCTCCTCTCCATTCCCTCCTCCGCATACCACACTTTCCTGAAGAACAAGCCCTATGAGGAGCGGCTTAAAGAGGTCCCTGCATGTTTAGCCTGCAGAAGAGAAGGTTGAGAGGAGACAGATGAGGGCCGAGTATCAATATGTGTGGGGAAGTTACAGCGGGGAGGGAGGAGGCTTGTTTTCTTCTGCTCAGTGGCCCTTTCACACAGCCCTATATCCTAGAATATCAAGACATACAATCCCACATTATCTGAGTGTGGACTCAGATAACCCAGCTCAAAGCAGATATTGTGGGATATAGGGCTGTGTGCAAGGGCCTCTGGAGACCAGAATGAGCAACAATGGCTTCAAACTATAGGAAAGGAGATTCCACCTGAACATGAGGAAGAACTTCTTAACGGTGAGAGCTGTTCAGCAGTGGAACTCTCTGCCCCAGAGTGTGGTAGAGGCTCCTTCTTTGGAGGCTTTTAAACAGAGGCTGGATGGCCATCTGCCAGGGGTGCTTTGAATGCAATTTTCCTGTTTCTTGGCAGGGGGTTGGACTGAATGGCCCACGAGGTTTCTTCCAGCTCTATGATTTTAAGTGAAGCTGGGCTGGGTTGCTGTGAGTTTTCCGGGCTGTATGGCCATGTTCCAGAAGCATTCTCTCCTGACGTTTCGCCCACATCTATGGCAGGCATCCTCAGAGGTTGTGAGGTCTGTTGGAAACTAGGCAAGTGAGGTTTATATACGTGTGGAACGTCCAGGGTGAAGCTGGGCTCCTCCGTATTTCCCTTGGCAACAACTCGACTTGGCCGCCGAAAATCGCCTGGCTTTTCTTTCTGAGAGCAATTCCGGAACGAAGGAGAGACGCGTGTAGCTGGCCCGAGTCCCTTGTGGCGCCTTTGCCTTGCTGGCAGGAACAGCCTTGGGCCGGAGATTTGTCCAGATCTCTGGGCTGAGTTTCCCAAAGGGACTGAGTCGCCAGGAAGCCACCGACTTCAAAGCGGCGCCTCCTCTGAGTCACTCAGATCCCTTCTGGCGCTGCTTCTGCCGCTCGCTCTTCTTCCCTTACATCAAGTGAGCCAAGGGGTCTCATCCGACCAAAGTTAATCTCAGCCAATCCCACTAAAACCAACAAGAAAGTAGTCTTAAACAGAGGGGAGTTTCTTTTCTTTAATGCCCCTCCTCCCTAAGGTAATAGGGGAATACCTTTATTAGGTCAAACCAAACGGGGGAAATGTGTGCAAACTGTCAAGATCTTCCTTGGGAAAGATGGCACAAAAAGCAGGTAGGAGGGCAGGGGCAGGGTGTGAGAAGCTGGCTGGATCTTGACCTCGCATGGCCTACAAATACCCTTGGATGAAGGGCGGGAGGAGGGTGCTGTCGCTATTGCAGCAAGGCCACATCAAGGTGAATGTGGTCTGAGGTTTAGCAGCAAAGAAAGTTGCCTTATACTAACTGAGCTTGAGAGAGGACGTGGCTGCACTCCTCAACTGCTTAAAGGGCTGATATAATAGAGAAATGGATGCAGGCTTGTCCTCTGCTGCCCCAGAGAGAGGAGAATTAGATTTAATGATTTTAACAGTTATTAAGTTATAGTCATCATCATCCTCATCCAAATATGGATTGTCGATATTGCAATTCCAGGAGACAGCAGGATTGAAAAGAAACAACTGGAAAAGCTAACACAATATGAGTATTTAAAGATCGAACTGCAAAGACACTGGCACAAGCCAGTCAATGTGGTCCCAGTGGTAATCGGCACACTGGGTGCAATGCCTAAAGACCCTGGCCTGCACTTAAACACAATCGTTGCTGACAAAATTCCCATCTGCCAGCTGCAGAAGGCCACCTTACTGGGATCTGCACTTATTCGCTGATACATCACACAGTCCTAGACACTTGGGAATTGTCTGATGTGTGATTCAATACAACAGCCAGCAGAGCGATCTTGTTTGCTGTGAACTCATCTTGTTGTGTTAATAATAATAATAACAACAACAACAACTATAAAGTGCAATCAGCCTGAAGCCTATAAATATCTGGGCATGTGAAAAATGTAGTCAGCAAAGAATATGTACAAAAGGTTGGAAAATTTCTGAAGAGCAAATTAAATGGCAAAAATATGATCAAGGCTCTCAACACCTGGGCCATCCCCATAATCAGATTCACTGCTGGAATTGTGAACTGGATGCAAGCAGAGCTGGGTGATCTGGACAGAAAAACAAGAAAACTGATGACACTCCACTACTCATTACACCACCATAGTGATGTCGACAGACTTCACCTGCTCAGAAAATCAGGAGGCAGAGAACTTCTGCAAGTGAAACAAATGGTAGAAGAAGAGAAATATGCACTGGCAGATTAAGTGAAAAGCAGTCAAGAACCAACATTGAGGGAAGTCAATTGTAGAAAACAACTCAAAGTGCAAAAGACAAAGAGGGAATATTGTAAGAACTACAATGCAGAGCAGAAGAGAAAATTGGCAAAAGAAGGCTCTCCATGGGCAGTTCCTGGGAAAAAATTGGGACTGAAATTGACAAGAAAAAACATGGATGTGGCTCACAAATTGAACTTCTAAAAAGGAGGTGGAGGGCCTGATTCTTGCAGCCCAAGAAGAAGCCATTTGACCCAATGCCATCAAAGCCAGAATTGAAAAGTCAATGTCAGATTCCAAGTATCCACTCTGCAAGGCAGCAAACGAAATGATGAATCACATCCTCAGCTGCTGCAAGAAGATCACCAGATGGACTACAAGCAGAGGTATAACACTGTTGCTCAGATGATCCATTGGAATTTGTGCCATAAATATAATCTGCCTGTGACAAAGAACTGGTGGGATCACAAGCCTGAAAAAAATGCAGAAAATGGACATGTCAAAGTACTCTGGGACTTCCGAATGCGGACTGACAGAGTTTTGGAGCACAATACCTCATTGGGGGGGGCGACACAAAGTATGGATCCTCAATCCCAGGTGACAACAGTATTGATGAAAACCTACTGGAAAAGCTTACAGGATATGACAATTTAAAGACAGAACTGCAAAGACTATGGCACAAGCCAGTAAAGGTGGCCCCCATGGTAATCGGCACACTAGGTGCAGTGCCTAAAACCTTGGCCTGCATTTACAATTGGCACTGACAAAATTATAATCTATTGGCTGCAAAAGGCCACCCTACTCGAATCTGCACGCAGTATTAGCCGTTACATCACACAGTCCTAGGCACTTGGGAAGTGTTGGACGTGTGATCAAATACAAAAGTCAGCATAGTGCTCTTGTTTGTGGTGTACTTGTCTTGTTATGTATCAAATAATAATAATGATGATGATGATGATCCAATACAACAACCAGCATAGTGATCTTGTTTGCTGTGTACTAATCTTGTTGTGTTTCAAATAATAGTAATACTTTTCCCCACCTTTTAGTGTTATCTGCTTTTGGTCTCTTTTTAGAAAGCTGAAAAGGGATTCAAAGTGGTTAACACTCAAAACAATAGAGTATACTATTTAAAACCTTAAAAAACCCACACAGACACTAAAATAGGATTAAACATGGGAATTATTAAAAATAAACAGTTAAAAACCATTAAAAACCTATTAACATATCTAAACACTTCACAGTATCCCCTGGCTCTGTGTTAGAAAACATCTTCTTTAAAAGCCTGTCTGAAAAAAAGGTTTTATCCTGCTGCTGGAAGGACAGCAGGGAGGGGGCCATTCTCGCTTGGGAAGTAAGAAGTTACAGAGTCAAGTGGCAGCTGGCAAGAAGGCTCTTTCTTGCATTCCCATCAACTGAGCTTGAAATGCTAATGAGATCAAGAGAAGGACCTCTCCTGAAGATTTCAGAGACTGAGCAGGTTCATCCAGGGAGATTAGAAGTGACTTCTCCACAGTTCAGCAGTGAAACAAATTGCTTAGAAAGGTGGTGGCTTCTCTTTCCCTGGTATTTTCTAAAAGAAGCTGGACTACTACTTGTTGGAAATGTTCTAGCTGGAGGTCTTCATTGAGCAGGGAGTTGGACCTCATGGCCCATGAGGCCCCTTTCAACTCTAGTATTCTATAACTCAGGTCATCTATCTGAGTGGTTCCCAACTTGTGGTCTACAGACCACCAGTGGTCCGCGAGAACTAAAATATGATCTGCGAAGCAAAGACGTTGTAAAATACAACTCCCAGGATGAGCCAGGGTGGTCCAATTTCATAATGTTGGTGCAACCTGGGTTTTCAAAGCAAAGAGATGAAAAAGGCCAGCCACGGGAGCCTGGCTGAGGTGCAGTTTGGTCCCCCCCCCTTCTTACTTTCTTTCCTTCCTACTTCCTATTTTCTTACTGCCCCCCTTCTCTCTCCAGTCTTCTTGCTTGCTTCCTTCTCTCCCTCCTTCCTTCTTTGGCCCCATCCTCCCTTCCCTTCCCCCCCCCCTGCTTCCCTGCTTCCTTCTTTGCTCCTTTCCTTCTTTTCTCGTTTCCTTCCTCCTTCCCCCTCTCTAGCCCTCCCTCAGTCCCATCCCCTCCTCCCTCCTTCCCTCTTCCTTCCCTCCTTCTTTTCTTCCCTCCTTCTTTTCTACTTTTTCTCCCTCCTTCCTTGCTCCCTTCCTTCTTTCCTTCCTAGTTTCCTCCTTAGTCCCACCCCTTCCTCCCTTTCTTCCTTGCCTCCATCCTTGCTTCCCTCCTTTCTTCTTTTCTTCCAACCTCCTCTCCCTCCTTCCTCCCTTGCTTCCTTCCTTTCCCCCCTCTCTCCCTCCAGCCCTCCATCTCTTCTTGCTTTTCTCCCTCCCTCCCTCCTTAGTCTTTCCTTCCTCCCCTCCTTCCTTTCTCCCTGCTTCCTTGAGCAATAATATTATTTCCATGATTACCCAACTTGTAAAGAAGATGCAAGCCCAAAAATGACACTGATGTAAACCAAATTAAATTTTCTATTTAAAATGTTCTTTTTATATTATAATACGAGGGTTATCCAGAAAATGTCTGTATGCAAACGCTAGAAGCCTTCGAACAAAAATAGGGGAGCTGGAATGTTTGGCAAAAGAAAAAAATATTGATATTATTGGCATAACAGAAACCTGGTGGACAGAGGAAAACAATTGGGACACAAAAATTCCAGGTTATAAACTGTATAGGAAAGACAGGAGAGGGAAAAACGGCGGCGGTGTGGCCCTGTACATAAATGAAAAGCTAGAATCTCATGAATGAGAATTTCAAGAAAATTCAAACTCACCTACAGAAACATTGTGGGTAAAAATCCCAGGACAAAAAACTAATCTAGCATTAGGGATCTGCTATCGCCCTCCCAACCAAACTCCAGAGGCAGACTGCTATCTGGAAAATGAAATTAAACAGGCCTCAAAAAGCAATAAATTAGTCATAATGGGGGACTTCAACTATCCCCGAATAGATTGGCCAAATTCTTGTTCTACGCATGAAAGAGAGACAAGGTTCCTCGACATGCTAGCCGATTATTCCCTTGAGCAGATAGTCATGGAACCAACCAGGGAAAAGGGGATCCTGGACTTGGTGCTAACTAATGAACAAGATCTTGTTCAAGATGTCCTTGTAACTGAGCCCATAGGTACCAGTGACCACAACACAATAACCTTCAACTTAAGTTTGGATAGCAAACTGTCAGTGAAAACTAACACAGAGACCTTAAATTTTCACAAAGGGAATTTCACCAAAATGAGAAAAATAGTAAAGAACAAACTAAAAGGAACAGTAAATAAAATCAAATCCCTCCAGAATGCTTGGAAACTGTTTAAAAATACTTTAAAACAAGCCGAACTAAAATGCATTCCTAAAATAAGAAAGAGGCCGGGAAAGTCCAAGAGGACATCAGTATGGCTTACAAATGAAGTAAAAGATGTGATTAGAAAGAAGAAAAACTCATTTAAGAAATGGAAGGCTCTTCCTACTGAGGAGAACAGAAAGGAACACAAGCTCTGGCAAACTAAATGCAAAGCAACCGTCAGGAAAGCCAAGAGAGATTTTGAGGCACATATAGCTAAGAATATTTTAAAAAATAGCAAAAACTTCTTTAAGTACATCAGAAGTAGAAACCCAACTAGAAAAGCAGTTGGGCCACTTGACGAAAATGGTAAGAAAGGGACAATAAGTGAAGACAAGGAGATTGCTGAGCGGCTAAACGACTTCTTTGCCTCCGTTTTCACACAGGAGGACAGACAACATATGCCTGTAGCTGAGTCAGTTTTTTCAGGGAGGGAATTAAATGAATTAAACCAGATAGAGATAAACAAGGAAGATGTTCTCACATGCCTTACTAAACTAAATGTCAATAAATCACCAGGGCCAGATGGCATGCACCCCAGAGTTCTTAAGGAACTCAAGTGTGAAATTGCTGAAATTCTGGCCAAAATATATAACCTTTCTCTAAGATCAGGCACTGTACCCGAGGACTGGAGGGAGGCAAATGTAACTCCGATCTTCAAGAAAGGATCCAGGGGTGATCCAGGAAATTATAGGCCAGTTAGTCTAACCTCAGTTCCAGGCAAAGTGATGGAAACCATTATTAAAGAAAAAATTACTAAGCACATAGAAGAACAGGCATTGCTGAAGGAAAATCAACATGGTTTCTGCAAAGGCAAATCATGTCTTACTAACTTGATAGAATTCTTTGAGGGTGTAAATAAACACATAGATAAAGGGGACCCAGTCGATATTGTTTACCTTGACTTTCAAAAGGCTTTTGACAAAGTCCCTCACCAAAGGCTCCTAAATAAGCTCTTCAGCCATGGAATCAGAGGACAGGTCTTGTCCTGGATTGGAACCTGGCTAAACTGTAGGAAACAAAGGGTGGTAATAAACGGACATTTCTCTGGGTGGAAAGAGGTGAGAAGTGGCGTACCCCAAGGTTCAGTTTTGGGTCCGTTACTTTTTAATTTATTCATTAATGACCTGGATGTAGGAGTGAATTCTGAGGTAGCAAAGTTTGCAGACGACACTAAATTGTTCAGGGTAGTTAAAAATGAAACTGATTGTAAAGAGCTCCAGAAAGATCTCTTGAAATTGAGTGAATGGGCAACAAAGTGGCAAATGCATTTTAACCTAAACAAGTGTAAAGTCATGCACATCGGGGCAAAGAACCCCAACTACACCTACAAATTGATGGGGTCAAAGCTTTCCGAGACAAACCAGGAAAGGGATCTTGGGGTTTTGGTGGACAGCTCAATGAAGATGTCAACCCAGTGCGCGCAGCAGCAGCGAAAAAAGCAAATTCTATGTTTGGCATGATCAGGAAGGGAATCGAAAATAGGTCGGCAAATGTTGTATTGCCTCTCTACAAATCTATGGTAAGGCCACATTTGGAGTACTGTGTACAATTCTGGTCTCCGCACCTCAAGAAGGATATAACGGAACTGGAAAAGGTACAAAGAAGGGCAACAAAAATGATCCAAGGGATGGAGCAGCTCCCTTATGAAATCAGGTTGCAACGCCTTGGTCTTTTCAGCCTTGAAAGACGGCGTTTAAGAGGTGACTTGATCGAAGTGTATAAAATCATGCATGGGATAGAAAAGGTGAATAAAGAAAAAATATTTTCTCTGTCACCCAACACTAGGACTAGGGGCACTCCTGAAGCTCCAAGGTAGGAAAGTTAGGACTAATAAAGGAAATATTTCTTCACCCAGAGGGTCATTGGGTTATGGAACTCACTTCCAGAGGAGGTTGTGACAGCGGTCAGCCTGGACAGCTTCAAGGCAGGATTAGACAGATTCATGGATACCAAGGGAATCAGTAGTTACTGAAATGGACATCCAAGTGCCACCTCTGTGTTGATGGAAGCAGGCAGGATTTTCCCCGGGTACTGGTTGTGGGGGGTCGGGAGCAGGTGAGGGTTTTGCCCTCCTTTCTGCTAGAGATCCCTGTGTACAACTAGTGGGCCACTGTGTGACACAGAATGCTGGACTAGATGGGCTGAGGCCCGATTCAGCATGGCTCTTCTTATGTTCTTATGTTCTTATGTTCAGAAAGTTAGGTTACAAGGTGCATTGCTCTCATGGGGAATTTTCTTAGGGGAAGTTGGTATCACCACCATGTAGTGGGAAGCCAGTGGAAGTGAAAGAGCAGTGCCAGTCATCAGTAGCTCATCGACTTTTCTGACAATGATGAGGTGAAAATCAAAGTGATAATCTGCCTGAAAAATACGGAGGGAAACATGTATGACACAGGCATCAATAACCTGCCCCATAGTAGTGAACTGAATGGTGATTATGTGGAAAAATAATGTAATACCTATACTACAATTCATGTAAATCTTATTAAAATATATTCATTCTTTGTATTTTAAAAAAATATTGTAACATAACTTTCCAGATAACCCTCGTAGTACCCTTAATTCATGTTACTCTTAAGTTTAACAAATATGTTTAAAGTTTTGATTAACAAAGTTTATTATTCTTGAACCTTGTGGTCCATGCTAACAACAACAGCAAAATCAAAGTGGTCCCTAGTAAAAAAAAAAAAAAGGTTGGGAACCACTGGTCTATCTAGTCAGTTCTCACTGATGGTAGTGGGTCTCAAGGATTTCAGGTAGGACGTCAATGGTCTTTTATCCAAATATTAAGCAGGCTTCAAACTGTAAGGGTGGAGATATATTACGTTTGTACCCCATTGTGCAGAATGTCATGCAGACAGATTTTACTATATTTGGGAGAAAGCTTGTATCCAGCTAACATGGTGGCAAAATTTTAAGTACATGTCCTTGTCAGGTCATTCTATATAGCACCCACACACAGAAAGTTCAGATAGCTGGATTGATCTATAGTAATTTTGAACTGTTTTTACATAGGAAAATGTCATATATACATACATTCACTCCCCAATATTTTTGGATTAGTAAAAAATCATTGCTAAGACAATCTATTTCCCTACCAGTTACTGTGGGGAATACAGAGCGAACAGGGGAATTCACAGGTGTCAAATCATATCGTAGCCCCTGCTTATGGAAAAGTCCTGGGGGGGAGGTCCACTAAACTACTGATTCTACCCCACGCTTTAGCTTGCTACTTCCTGAGTTTTCTGTTTGCCAGAAGTCACAGACACAGGAAAAAGTGTCCAAATGCAATTGGTTGCCTGAAGTGATAAAATCCATTCTGCTGCATCTATGCATGTGGTGAACTGTATATGAACATCTCTATCACAATCAGGAGAAAAAAGAGCAGTTTGAAAACTTTCAAAGGGGTAAATTATATTTCCTTCCCATTTTTATGAGTTTGCTCATATTACTACAGCCCTTCAAAGGATTATGAAAAGACAGAAGAAATATAAAATAAAATTCAAAAAATTATGTGAGTAAATACCTTGGATATCTATAAAAAAAATACATTCTTTCAGGTCAAGTAAAAGTTGCAGATCACTAATGCAGGGATTAGAGTTCCAAAAATCTCTTTTCCAGGAATCACCTTAAAACCAAAACACACAAAAGAATGTGTGTTTATGGACATGGGATGCTTCTGTCATTCAAGGAGAAAATTTTGATGCAATGTGCTTGAATCCTAAAATAGCAATTCAGATTTTTTTACAGGTTAATCTTATTTTGTTCGTTACAATGATTTGAGATTGCACTTAATTGCAAAGAAGCAAATGGTTCATGCCACATTTTTCTTGGCGAATATGAATAACTAATCTGACCCAAAGGAAGAAATTGATAATGCTGCTTTGTTTTAGATTGACTAGTTGCAATGTTTTGCAATAAGCACCCAAAAAACTTTCATCACAGTGCTGTGAACCTTTAATCACAATTTAGTATCCCCAAGGACAATAGGATTTTTCAAGTGAGTACGTGGTTGCAGCTTTAAATCATCTATTAACATCAGAGTTACTCTCCAGAAATCTTTGATCTAAAACTCCCATCAGTTCCAGCCATTATAGCAAATAGTGAAGGATTATGAGAGTTGAACTTCAAAAACATCCAAAGGGACACAGCTGTCCATCCCTGTTATATCCTAGGCATAACATCTCTATGTCTTTTCTACCTCTATCTTTACACTGGAGTTTGGAAAGAATGTTTGTGATGATTCATACTTGGGTTGAAAGATTGATTTAAGGATCTGGGTATGTTTAGCTTGGAGCAGAGAATACTAAGAAACTTAAAATGACATGATAATTGTCTTTAAATATATGAGCTGATGCTATGTGAAATATGAAGCCACCTTGCTTTTGCTCCTCCAGAAACAGGAACACACACCAGCAAGTTCAAGTTATAAGAAAAGATATTACCTGTAAAGGTTAGAAATAATCTTCTTTTACTGTGAAAGCTGCTTGACAGTAGAATCGATTGCCTCAAATGGTGGTCAACTCTCCATCTTTGGATAACTTTTAAAAGAGGTTGGGTGGTCATCTTTCAGGAGATCTTTAGTTGTGTGTTACTGCATAGCAGGTAACTGGACAAGATGGCCCTTGTGTTCCCTTTTCTATTTATATGTTTTTATGATCCTAATTACTTATTTGGAAGTCTAAACCAAACACAAAAATGCATAAAGAGGGCAACCCAAATGACATATTGTCTTAAGCACTAGAGTTGTCACTACTGAGAATCTAGTTCAGCATTTATCAACCTGGGCATTGGGACCCCTGAGGGAGTTGCAAGGGGGGTTTCCAGAAGGATTGCCAAAGATCATCAGAAAATACATATTTGTAGGTGAACTATAAATCCCAGCAACTACAACTCTCAAATGTCAAGATCTATTTTTCCCAAAACTCTACCAGTATTCAAATTTGGGCATATTCAGTATTTCTGCCAAGTTTTGTCCAGATCTATCATTGCTTGAGTCCACAGTGCTCTCTGGATGTAGGTGAACTTCAACTCCAAAACTCAAGCTCAATGCCCAACAAACCCTTCCAATATTTTCTGCTGGTTCATGAGAGTTCTATGTGCCAAGTTTGGTTCAATTCCGTCGTTGGTGGAGTTCTGAATGCTCTTTGACTGTAGGCGAACTATCAATCCCAGCAACTACAACTCCCACATGACAAAATCAATCACCTCCCAACCCCACCAGTAATCAAATTTGAGCATATTGGGCATTTGTGCCAATTTTGGTCCAGTGAATGAAAATACATCCGCCATATCAGATAGTTACACGACAATTCATAACAGTTGCAAAATTAGAGTTATGAAGTAGCAACAAAAATAATTTTATGGTTAGGGGTCACCACAACATGAGGAACTGTATTAAGGGGCCATGGCATTAGGAAGGCTGAAAATTTATTATTTATTTACGTCATTTCTATCCCGCTTTTCTCACTCCCTGCAGGGGGACTCAGAGCAGCTACTGATCCACTGAGAACTACTGATCAAGATCATATGGATTCAGTCCTTAGGCAGTATGTCACAATACTCCAGGCAACATGAAGGATACAATTGATTTCTTGAGAAAAATGCAGTCTATACACTCTTTCCCAGAGTACATAATCCTAATCACTATGAATGTGCACCAACATTTCACTCAAGGACAGCAGACAAACCATCAAAATACCACCCTGAAGGAACTACAGCACACATTGCTACCAAACTCTGTCACTTTATTATTATTATTATTATTATTCCATCTTGTATTCCGCTCCTCCCTGCAGGCTCGGGGTGGATAACAACATAAAATTAGGCTGACATGTGGCATCCATGTCGCCATACAGTAAAATACAAACATAAAAACGCAACATAAATCCCGAGACTAAAATCATATCACATACTATAGCATTCCCCTGAACCAGGGTATTGATTATACAGATGAGAACGTTAGATTTGCTTGCCTAACCAAAGGCCAGTCTAAAGAGGGCAGTCTTGCAGGCCCTGTGAAACGGGATGAGCTCTGTAGCGGCTCGGGCATCGTCCGGGAGAGAGTTCCAGAGCACCGGAGCCGCTACAGAGAAGGCTCTTTGCCTGGTAGCAGACAAGTGGCAGGCGCGGACCGATGGTACCAGGAGCAAATTCGACTCCTCTGAACGTAGTGATCTCGGAGGAATATATGGGGCAAGGCGGTCCCTCAGGTATGCAGGCCCTAGGCCGTGCAAGGCCTTAAAGGTTAACACCAACACCTTGAAGACAACTCGGTACTCAATGGGTAGCCAGTGCAACTGCCGGAGGATGGGCGTGATGTGCTCCCTTACCGACGTTCCCGCCAGCAAGCGAGCAGCGGCATTTTGCACTAGCTTGAGTTTCGGATTGTCGCCAAGGGAAGGCCAACGTAGAGGGGCGTTACAGTAGTCCAGTCTCGAGATGACCGTCGCTTGGATCACCATGGCCAGGTCGTCCCTGGAAAGGTAGGGTGCCAGTCGCCTAGCCTGTCGTAGGTGAAAAAATGACGCCCTGCTGGCCACGGAGACCTGGGTCTCCATGGTCAGCAGGAGGTCCAGTTGAACACCCAGGCTCTTAACAACAGGCGACGGGCTGAGCCGTTCGCCATCCAGAGTAGGCAACCGGCACTCATCCCGTCCAGGCCGACCAGGCCACAAGATCTCCGTCTTCGACGGGTTCACCTTCAGCCGGCTGGCCCGCAGCCAACCAGTCACGGCCTCTAGGCACTGATGGAAACAATCGCGGACGGTATCCGGCTTGCCGTCCATTCTCAGCAAAAGCTGGGTGTCATCAGCGTACTGATAACACTCCAGACCAAAGTCGCGGGCCAGCTGGGCCAGGGGGCACATGTACACGTTGAATAATAAGGGGGAGAGGATGGCCCCCTGGGGGACCCCACAGTCAAGTGGGAGTCTCCCAGAGGTCCCCCCGCCCCCCTCCACACGTTGTCCCCGGTCCCGGAGGAAGGAGGCCACCCATTTAAGGGCGGTCCCCCAACCCCGGAGCCGGCTAAACGGTGGGTTAACAGTGCGTGATCTACTGTATCGAAAGCTGCTGTCAGGTCTAACAAGACGAGCAGGGCCGATCCACCCTGGTCCAGCTGGCGGCGAAGTTGGTCTGTAATGGCGACAAGCACGGTCTCCGTCCCGTGCCCAATATGGAAGGCGGACTGGAAGGGATCAAATCCAGCTGTGTCTTCCAAGAACCGCTGCAGCTGATCTGCTGCTGCCCTCTCAATTAACTTGCCTAAAAAAGGCAAGTTGGAAACTGGCCGGTAATTGGAGGGAGCCGAAGGGTCTAAATTCGGCTTCTTCAGCAGCGGTCTCACCATAGCCTCTTTCAGTCCCCCCGGGAAGACTCCTTGCTCAAGGGAGCTATTTATGATCGTGCCCAGGGGGGCCTCGTAGCCCCTCCCGGCACGCTCTAACAAGCCAGGAGGGGCACGGGTCGAGGGAGCATGTAGTTGGTCTAGCTGCAGCAAGTAACTTGTCGACAGCTGCTGCGTCCAGCAATTGGAAACGGGTGAAGGTGGGCCCGCCGAGTGGCGGCGGAGTCTCGAGCTCGCTAACTGTATCAAGAGTGGCCGGAATGTCCCGGCGGAGAGTCGAAATCTTGTCGGCAAAATAGCTCTGAAAAACCTCAGCAGTTGGAGCCAAACCCCTGTCGTTTGGGACAGTTGGGATTGCTGTCAGAGACCGAATTATCTTAAACAATTGAGCTGGGTGTGAGCTAGCCGACTCTAGCAAGGAAGAATAGTGAACTTTTTTGGCTTCCTTGATAGCTTGCTCATAAACCTCTTTAAACTGTTTATAAGCCGATTTCGATGCTTCGTCACGGAGACTCCGCCACACGTCCTCTAGCTGTCTCTTCTTCCGCTTCATCGCCCGCAGCTCCTCGGTAAACCAAGGTGAGCGATTTCTGCGGGGGAGGAGAGAGCGCCTGGGGGCGATCTCGTCCAGGGCCGTGGCAAGACTGGAGTTCCAGTATTCCACTTGCCCATCGACTGAGTCGCTGGGAAGTTCCCACTCCCTTAGAGCATTCAGGAACCTAGTGGGTTCCATAAGTCTCTTCGGGCGAACCAGAATAGGTTCGGCACCCTTACTGGGAGGGGGAGCCACCTCCAGATGGACTTCCAGGACACTGTGATCCGACCATGGAACCTCTGTTACGGAGACTGGGATCACGCCAACTCCGGCGGCGAAGATCAAATCCAGGGTGTGCCCGGCCTGATGTGTGGGGCCGGTCTTACAGAGTGAGAGTCCTAGTGCCTCCATGGTAGACACCAGGTCCATGGCCGCTGTTGAGGGGGTATCGGCGTGGACATTGAAGTCCCCCAAGACGATGAGCTTAGGGAATCTCAATGCCCACTCCGCGACCACCTCCAGCAGCTTAGGTAGACTCCCTGCCAGTGCGTTGGGTGCACGGTACACCAGCAGGAAGGCTACACTCTCACTAAGGTCCCACACAAGGCCCACGCACTCCATCCCTGGAATGTTCACCGTCTCACCATAATTGCATCACTTTTAGAAATAACATGCACTTTAAAATCAATAGCACTGCTATAGGGCACTCGCATGGCAGCAGTGTGTGATAATATCTTGATGGCTTAGTGGGACAATGAATCCATCCACATCTCATGAAGTCAGAAAGATGTCTTTTCTGCATTTGCTCAGGTTCACAAGATACAGATGTAAAACCCACGTATTTGCAGCAGATATTTATCAGACTATGGTACCTACATGATGAAGTGCAAAAAGAAAACAACAGGGCAAGACTATAATCCAGAAACAGCCTACTACAAAAAACAAAAATGACATGACACCATTAATGCTCACCTACAGCTCTCAGTTGAGACTACCCAAATACATCAACAAACTATAGCCAGTTCTGGCGAATAATGCTGCCTTCTTACAGTTTTAATCCGCCAGACCTTTACTTACTTATGGATATTCTCCTAACCTGAAGCAACTACTTATCTATAACATGGCATGATGTGTGTGAAATTACAGGGGCATGACTATGCTATAAACCCAAATGCCAGTTCTGTCTCCACATCTTATCTGGCAGCAACATTACAGTTTCTAATAATGTCACCCCATCATCCTTCGATAAGACATATCTGTCCCTTTGCTCTCTACATTGGATACAGAGCATCTTTAGAGGCTATATGGATAGCATTTTGATACTATAAATTGCTGTACCCTTAAAACCAGAACGTTTAAATCAATCACCTTCAAGTAAAAAAACACACAGATAAAACTGGAAGGAGAAACAGCTGAATGGAACATGTTCAAAAATTCAAATCCATTAGTAGAGGTATGAACAGAAATAATGGTTCACTGGTGCACTACATGTATTAAAATATGAGTCCTCACAAAATAATTCTTCTCACTAAAGTTTCTAATTCCAAAAGAACTGACTTTCTGTTAGAAGAGTGATAGTTTTCATATCTCAGGATCAGCAGATCAGCTGATTGACAGTCTGATATCCTTCACAATTTGCCTATTCCTGTATCCTTTAGTACTCTGATATCATTCCATAGAGTCACAGAACTGCTAATATATCACTGGGTTTAATATTAATTACATCAGTACATCAGTAGAAGCAAATCTACAAAAGATCATACTGAAGTATATAAGTCTTCAAAGTACTTCTTTTCATTTTCTTTTTATTATGAGAATTAGTGAATTAAATTGGATTATTTCTTAAGATTAAGGTCTGCAGAATTGTACCTGGATTTCAATAAGGAATAGTTAAATGCTTTGTAGATGAATAGGCAATACATAAGCTCAGCTGATGGACTATGGTGCTTTTATTTTTAAGTACATGAAAGTAGTTTGCTCTCTTACACAGGACTGCAGAATTAGCTCCCAATCTCCCTCAAAAAATGGATGGAGGATCTGTCACATGCATTCCAGTGAAAATTGGATTTTAAAAAAGCTTTCTATCTACTCAGAAGTAGATCTACTTCCATGTAATTATTTATAACAATGTAGATTCATTCATTTTAGTGTAAGGGAAATCCATTTTATAACTGATATGCCTAATCCTTCAAGGCCTGTCCAAAACATTTTGATGCCTAAAGTCAAAGATGAAATGGTCATCCCTAAGCTTGAGTACTGGAAGCAGGATCTTACCTCAACACTGGCAATGGGATCATATCCTCCACCACACCCAAAACAGCAGGTCACTTTAGGAGGGCCAGGAGGGATCATGTGCTATACAGAGTTCTGTTTTCCAACAGGCAAAGTTGTAACTGCTCAGCATCTGTTGCCCGAGACAGTCACCTTTATGCCTAATGGTAGGGCTGCTCTTTAACTTGATATAATATTCAATGAACTTAATCAGCGTTTTTACACACCACAGGTAGGTTATAATTCTATAAGAACAGTGATGTGTGAAATAATTTCTGGTCTTTCATGTTTATTCACATATTGACTCAGCATTAACATAATTTTTCTCTAGAGTCTGAGCTTTTGCAGGAATTGTGGATTTCCAGAGGAGTAGCTGCTGCAGGAAAAAATCATAACAAAACAAATAATCTTGTGGCTTATTAAAGAGCAACGTATTTATTATGGAGTAATTTAATAAAGCAGAAAAAATATATGAAGCATGATATGCTACTCAGAATATTTTTACAGGCAGTCCCCAAGTTATGAACAAGATAGGTATTGTAGGTTTGTTCTTAAATTGAATTTATATGTAGGTCAGAACAGGTACTTCTTTTAGTGTAACTCCAGCCATATATACAAAAATCAATGTTGCCAACAACAACCACCCTCCCCACCCACCGACTGGTTTCTTTATTCTTTAGTGCACTCCATTATCTAATGCATGTTTGCTATGTAATCCCCAGTGCCTCTTTGGTATATATCAGTGCTGTCCAACTTCTGCCGACCCAAGGGCCGGACTTCTGGTGAGTGATCACCTGGGGGCCGAGTGGCCACGCCCCCGGCCATGCCCCGGCCACACCCCCGGCCATGCGGCTCCGCCCCCTCTCCCAAAGCGTCACAATAGCCTTGGAAGCGGGCGATTTCGCTCACTTCCGAGGCTGTTGTGACGCTTTGGGAGAGAAGGAGGAGCCACGGGGAGCCTTCCGTGGCTCCACCACCTCGCCCAAAGCATCACAACAGCTGTTGTGACACTTTGGGGGGAGAGGGCGAAGCCGCGAGGAAGCTTCCGTGGCTCCGCCCCCTCGCCCGCAGGCCTGGATGGCTCACGGGGGAAGCGAGCGCCTGGTTCTCGCTTCCCCTGCGAACCATCCAGGCTTGCGGGAGGGTTTTTCACCCGGCTCTCGTGTCCCTCTGGTCAGAGGGACGTGAGAGCCGGGTGAAAACTCTCCCGCAAGCCTCCCTGGAAGGACTGCCCCCTCGCTCCCTGCCGCCCTTCCCGGCACCGCCGGTGTCCCAATCGCTGCAGCGCCAGGGAAGGAGAAGGAGGGAGGGAGGATTCCTCCTCCTTCCTCGGCGCCACGGTGATCGGGACACCAGCGGTGCCGGGAAGGAGGAGGAGGAAGGGAGGATTCCTCCTCCTCCCCCCTCCCCCCCCCGCCGCTGCAAACCGGATCGCAGCGGCGGCGCGGAGAGAGGGACGGAGGGGGCGGTGCAGGGAGAAGGAGCTAGCTCTCTTCCTCCTCCCTGCACCGCCTCTTCTTCCCTCTCTCACCGGCGCCGATGCGCTCCGGTTTGCATCGGCGCCGGCGAGAGAGGGAAGAAGAGGGCAGTGCAGGGAGGAGGAGCTGGCTCACTTCCTCCTCCCTGCCCCGCCTACCCCCCCGGCCACCATTTTTTTTAAAAAAAATTAGATTTAAAAATTTTTTTTAAAAAGATGGTGGCAGGGGGCATAGCGGGGGCCGTGTCCAACAGGCTGGGGGGCCGTGTACGGCCCCCAGGCCGCCAGTTGGACAGCCCTGGTATATATCTACATCTACATCTAAATCTACATCTATAGGCTGTGGTATTTGTTTTGCTGTCTGTGCCCCCATTCAGAAGATTTCACTTCACTTTCTGTTCCTGTGACAATTGGATTTTGAAAAAAAAAAGGCTTATTGTGGAAACAAGGATTGGCAAGAAAGCTTCAGTGGAAACACCATTCCCCATGATAACTCTTCCATAAGTGAATTTCCCTTCTGAGGGGTAGATTTCTCTAACTTCCTGTTTTCTCACCCCCATTTGTAACTATGAATCATTTGTAAGTTAGATATTTGTAACTTGGGTACTCCGACTGATTTCCTATATTCTTTAGTGCACTCCATTGTTCAGTATATGTTTGTTATCTGATCTTCAGTGCCCCCTTAGTAAAGATGCTTCTATCAAATAAAACTGACCAAAAAAATCACTAAATCTTAATAAGACATATGGGCTGTCCAGGATTTGGCCATTTAGTCTGTGTAGACTATGGAAGGGCATTTCTGGGGGGAGGGGGTGGCATGGGAAGCTGAGCAAGTTAATGAATCTTGGATATTTTGCATCTTGTGATAGTACAGCATTAATAAGACTCACCAGCAACTATATATGTGTGTTTATTTACAAATACATTGACCATGCTGCAAACCCGACAGCCATTGGGTTGGGTTTGCAGGTGTATCAACCCTATCAACATCAGGGTTTCAGAGCTATTCATGGTTTAGTGACAGATAAGCAGTGGCATTCCACTCACTGTCTGTGGGAGGGATGGTTTATTGCTCAGGATGTACTACAGCTGTTTTTCTTCTGAGCTCTAGAGAAGTGGGATAAAGTGCTAAACAATAGAATGAACATTCAGAACCTTGGATAGCTCTTTTGAAATTCAAGTAAAACCCAGAATGGATTGACTGTGGTATTGATGGTTAAGCCACCAGTCACAACCGAAAACATCACTCATGCATTTGCATAACATCAAGTATAGGTGACATTGGATGGTGTTTTGACGCTTTTCTTTGCCATGTCTGTGTTGCTGTATATTATTCCTTGTTGCTAGCACTGCCTTGATAATCTTTCAAAAAAACTCATTTTACTCATTAGAAGCACTTTATGCCCTAGAAAAGAGATCCAGGTCAAGCACGGATGTCCTTGCTGTTTGAGGCTTCTTATTCTTGCTTATTTCCGATGCTCAGGCCAATTTGCCTCATGCTAATTTGGTACTTCAAATGTTTGTTTAAACGAGGCATGGAGTTCTGCGTGGGCTAGATAAGCTCACTGGACAGCAGCTGCCTGCTTCTGTGTCAGTAACCATATGTCTGGGTGTGAAAGGGACAGTAAACTGTATGATTCACACAACCATTTGAGGAGAATGTGTTAGCAGGCTCTGTGTGGCAAATGATTCTCCAGGTTTTGATTGGTCCTTGTGTGCTTGTGTGGTCTCATTCACTGGGTTTTACAGAAGGCCTAGACAATATGACCTTCCTGAATGGGGAGGAAGAGCAGCAAAGGAAAAGGAATAGCTGTACAATATTATTTGATGAGTGCTATGTGGGCAGTTCTGTATAGGAGACAAAGATACCAAAGTATGGAGAGGGCAGGGGGCAGGCATGTAGCCAGGGGGGGGGGCTAAGGGGGCTTCAGCCCCCCCCCGAAATTCTCAGGGTGGTCCGCGAAAAGGCCTTACTGGTACATTATTTAAACTGTTATGTTTATTCATATCATGATCTGATCACCATGCTCATTATATCCCACATTAATGGGGTTATTGGGATAACAATACAAAAGGTTTGCTAGGGTAGACCCTCTTCCACCCAGTCTCAGCCCCCCTGAACCAAACTCAGCCCCCCCCCCAAATCAAAATCCTGGCTACGGCCCTGGCAGGGGGCATTGTTTAATTCACAGGAGGCCACAGTGATACACCTGACATGACCAGATGTTATGTCACCACACTTCTGCTTTCATTTTCAGCTAGCTTTCAGCATGGACCAGGGTTTAGAAATTGATGTGGGTTTTGCAAAGGTTGCAAGGGCAAAGAGCTTCATTTTGTTCCTATTTTGCTCCATTTTGAGTATATTTCCTGAGCAAAACAATTTTTTTATAAAGTTGTTGCACTCTGGATTTATTATTAATATTGTGTCTATGTTTATTTATACCCTGCTTTTGTCTCCACAATAGAGACACCCAAAAGGTTGTGTAGAGGTGGCTTGGAATTGCAGTTTGAGGACTCCATTTTTTCTCAGGGCACACTTTGCCCATCAGTGATAGAGAAGCTCTCTGGGTTTCATTCTTCCAGATGATTCCTCAAGTGGTTTATTATCAAACACTGATTATAACCAGGTAACTGTATCATGTGGTTTCTAGAAAGACTCTGGTTTATGACTATATATATATCTTTTTCTTATTAACATGCAAATCCCTCTTCTTATCTTTAATCAATTGATCTGTTGTGGACTGCTCTTCTGATTCTGAGGGAGAAAGAAGACAGGTGGATGAAGAAGCAGCACTTGGGGATTTGGGGCTAAGTGGTGAGGAAGAAGAAGAAGATCAGAAAGAAGTCAGAAGGAGATCAGCTAGGTTAGCAGGGAAAATCCTGAGCAATCAGACTGCACCCTAGAGACAGCTGTGCTGGGAGCTCAAGGCTACAAATCAGCAGCAAAGTCAGGGGCCTAGTGCTGACGGCAACTGACCTACTTCATGGGAGTTCCTGTTCCAAGCACTGTGTCCAGTGCCAAACCTTGCTGAAGGCCCTTGACTATTGATATTTATTTCTACAACCTGTAAGCTTGTTATCAAGGACTCTAGTTTCTATCAGATGTGAAGACTTTTGTTTTACATTTGCTTGAAGACTGTGCATTACCATTGGGACTGTACTTTCTGTTTCACTTATTGCAGTATCTTTTATAGCTGAAGTAAAGCCTTTTTATTTACCTTCACTTGTGTCTAAGGCTGTTTACAACATAAAACTGGTCATGATCATACTAAGATAAAATAGTGAGAGAGATGCTACCCCCCTGGATTTCTAAACATAAAATCCAAAAGGTATAGGAGTAAACTTCTTAAATTTCATAGAATATAATTAGCATTATCTGAATTTGGCATGGTATACCAAACCATCGTTTGTAACAGAAAAGCAAGAAATAACTTTTGTAAGCTGGCAGACTGGTGATCCATCTATAGAAAAAAATGAACAAATGTTGGTCTCAGAGTGAGAGGTCTTCTCCCTTAACAAACTTTGCTTTCAGCACTTGAAATATGGACAGCTCCCAAATCCCCCCTCCCCCCAAATTTCCTAGAACTGTGATTGTGACATGTTTGGAAAAGCTCATAGGGTATTGGTAGGCACAAAGTGATCAACCATAATAAATTTGTGACTGGTGTGCTTCCCATGCCCAGAGGAGCTTTCCATTGGCCACCCCAAGACTGTGGAATGACCTGTCAGAAGAGGTTTGACAGCTTAATCAGCTGTGAGAATTTACGTTACAACTGAAGACCTATCTCTTCCAGCAGGCCTGCGCAGTCAGTTTTTAACTATGAATTTTAAATTCCCATTCTATGTCTCTTGTGTTTTAATCTTTGTACCATGTATTTTAATATGTGTATTTTATATAAATTTGTTTTGATATATGCTTTTATTAGATGTATTTTATGATTATGATGTGTTTTAACTGTATTGTGACTTGCCTTGAGTTATAAGAAGAGATGGGTAAAATAATAACAACAATAATTTTCAGGGTGCAGTACCCTCATAAGATTGGCAGGCTTATTTCGTTGTACACAAAAATTTGACTTCTGATTCCTAAGATTACAAAAATATTATGTTTCAGACAGTAAGGTGCCACCCTCACAGTCTTTACTCAGATACAAAATCCTTTTGTGGATGATCCATCAAATACATCTCAGAACATCTTTCTTACTGTCAAATCACCGCCAGTCGAGCTCATTTCTCCTCTCCTTTCAATTCAGCTAGAAGCAAACCATGGGACGTTCTATTCACAGGAAACTTGCCATCGATCTTAAGACAGAAACTTTGAACTGCTCTTTGGAACATTGTGCTTTAATAGAAATTCTTGAATGCCCTTCAGGTAAGCTTAGAAACATGGCTAGTCTTTTCCCTTGCCCTGCCCAAAAATGATGCTGCAAAGAGCAATATGAAACTTATCCTATTAAGTGAAACAGCAAAGAAATGACCACCCACAAGCATATATATCACTTGGTAACTCACCACTTGGTTACCCAGTACTTCTCCACTGCAGCTGAACAGATAAAATCTTCCACTGAAAAGTGTTTAAGTAACATCCAGTTATATGAAGTCTGTCTGGAATCTATGGCTAATGACTGTTTCACAAATGGAAAATGATATGATTTTGCAGTAATCGAGTGATGAGTATTCATGGATTCATGGAGGATGTTGCCTGAAAGCTGCAATTTCTGTGTTTTCAGTAGTACACAACAGTGAGTTACAAAAGAAAAATTGGAAATGTGAGGTAATAAAATATTCAAGAAAAAGAATATTTTTTAAAATTTATTATTCGTATTTATATACCACTCTATCCCGGAGGCTCGGGGCGGTTCACAACATCATAACACATAGTAAAAAACAGTAAAAACATCAATTTAAAACAGAAAATAAGAGAATAAAAAATAAAACAACCAATTAAACAGAAGGAGTTACAGTGGCAGCACTATTGAAAAGCCTAAGTACACTTCAGCATATATCTAAAACGTTGGCAGGATAGGCTGAATAGATCACCTTAGGTTGGGGATGGACAAATCATGGTCATCTATTTGATACTTCCATTATCTTTTCCTACTAGCCATGCTGACTGAAGTTCATAAGATTTTGAACTGTTTAAATTCAGTTGTATTTTGAATATTAAAATTTTATTCAGTGAATGTTTGGGTTCTATTAATTTCAGTTGTGGAAGAAAAGCAGAACAAATAAAACCAATCACTCATGGGTCCATATCTGTTTACTCTCTCAAAAATAAAGGAAACTAGTAAATTCCCTATATTAATATATACAAGTCCAATGGGGAATGAAGTAGGGCCCCAACCGTATAACATATTTCATCAAATAATAATCACACCTTTCCTCCTTTCCCCCCAAAAGGGGTGGGGTAGGGGTTGCATGTAATAGTTCCACTAAGGGTGCAGCTGTGTCGGAAGCCTCACTCACTCACACTGCTGTGCCCTCAAAGCATTGTTGCAGAGGGGACAGGCAAGTGGCAGCTGAGTTCACCTGCTCCTCCTCCTGTCCCCTCTGAAGCAAGGCAAGGCTCTGTAGTTCAGAGGGGACAATTGTGTGAGTGAGCTGCTTCAGCAAGGCAAGGCTCTGTTGCAATGTGAATTCACCCCCCCCCCCACCTGCTTGCCCTCTTTCCTTGGCATTGCAGGGCTTGACTTGGCTCTGAGCTGAGTCACGATCCGTATTGCCAAAAGGGCAGTTGCACTCTCAATTCACTCACCTGGCCAAGTGAACTAAGGGGGTGGCTGTTACTCAGTGAAAGGTAAAATACCAATTTTACCTTCCCCAGAAGAGAGGTGCAAGTATTATGTGATAGGCACTATTATGTGAAGAAATATGGTAAAGTGAACAGAAGCTCTCCAAAGCTTTAGGTGTTCTTACTGGTTATTACAGGGAAAACTAGCTGATTCCTAATCCATCTAAAATGCAGATGTGTATTTTTCATCTTAAGAACAGACAAGCATCTCGAGCTCTGAGGATCACCTGGGAAGGAATCCCACTGGAGCATTGCAGCACACCAAAATACCTGGGAGTTACTCCACACCGTGCTCTGACTTACATGAAGCACTGCTTGACTATCAAGCAAAAAGTGGGTGCTAGAAATAACATTACACAAAAGCTGATAGGCACAACCTAGGGATCGCAACCAGATACAGTAAGACATTTGCCCTTGTGCTTTGTTCTCTGCTGCTGAATATGCATGCCCAGTGTGGATTACATCTCACCATGTTAAAACAGTAGATGTTGCTCTTAATGAGACATGCCACATGTGAGTGTGGAGAAGGGCAAACCACTTACAACAATGCAGTCTGAGTCCTGTTACATGCACAATGGAGGACCTTCTTCTAGTGACACCAGAGGCACTTGAAATGGGCAGCTTCTAGTCAAAGGAAATTTAGTATAATGCCAAGTTTTTAACTTTGTTTGTGTTTTTTTAACATTATAACTATATTCTCAATTCGCTTCTGACAAGATAAATAAATCAGGTGTGCTTTGGGAAATTAATCTTGGGGATAATGAAGAGGAGAAAAAAGGGAGGGAGAGATGTAAAAAGCTGGAAGAAATTCCATTCAGTTAGTTCAAATAAGTTTGAAATTCTAACAGACAAACTGAAAAGGTATGTCCCTTATACACATTTCAACCAGCCTCAGTTATATAACTAAGGTTAGACAGATGGTGGAACAAATGACCACCCAGAGAAGAATAGATGATGGGCATCGTAGAACATTTAGCCCAAATTAACATCTTGGTCTGCCAGGAACCAAAATAATTGATTCTGGTTGCCAGAACATTCTTTTTTTTTAATGCCATAGCAAGGAAGAGGGTGTCAATAATTAATGTAGTTACAGATCTTCATTTCATCATATTTTCTTTAAATGTTTATTATCATTTTCTATAACAAAATTGTGAGAAGTACTATATGTATCAAGTAGTAGAAGTAATATCCATTTTATTCCAGTCACCATGATGTTGCTACAGTGTAGCATAGAATGCAAAACTACATGCATTCAGAGATTCTCTTACCATTTCATCACACTAGAGCAGACCTGGGCAATTGCTGGCCCTCCAGGTGTTTTGGACTTCAAATCCCAGAAATCCTAACAGCTGGTAAACTGGCTAGGATTTCTGGGAGTTGAAGTCCAAAACACCTGGTGGGCCGGCAATTGCCCAGGTCTGCACGAGAGAATGAATGCACTTTAAATCCAGCTTTTGTCTCCTGCATAATTCTGGGGTTTGTAGTTTAGTGAGGCTGTTAAAGGCTCCTCCCTAAACTACAAACCCCAGAATTCTGCAGGAGGCAGAAACCAGATTTAAAGTGGATTCATTCTCTAGTGTGATGAGCTTACTAAGGATTAGAGCTAGAAAATTGTTTCATATTTGGTGAGAGTCCAGATATTGTTGGACTACATCTCCCAGCATTTTTCACCTTTGCCAACATTGGAACTTGCAATCCAACACAACCGGAGGATCACTTCTCAACATACCAGGAATATAAAATGGAATAGCAGTGTAGGAAGGAGGGTAGAAGAAGGCTATTAGTAGTGTGCTTCACAAGGATACTAGTACACATGGTTATCTAGCAGGGACACTATTACATGCAGGTTTAGGAATTACTTGGCTGCAGTATTGATCATACCAGATTTATAGATTGACTCTATTTAAGAAAAAAGTGGTATATAAATATAACAACAACAACAACAACAGTCTGAGGCATCTGAGTTTATCAATTGTAAAGGGACAGGGCCTTTTCTGTGGTGGCCCCTTGGCTGTGAAACTCTCTCCCAAGTGATGTTAGATCTGCCCCCTCCCTGTTGTCCTTCAGGAGGCTGGTGAAGACATTGAATGCGGAATGAAGCTTTCCCAGAATAGGCTGAGATTGATTCTAGTTTGAAATGAGTGACCACGTTTACAGACTGAGTTGAATTTGTTTTAATGGCAATGTGATTTGTATGTATGTATTTTGGTGTTTTATATTTTTAATATGTTGTTGTAACATGTTTTAAATTTGTATAGCATTGAATTTTGCTGTAAGCCAGTCTGAGTCCTTCTATAGAGGTGAGAAGGTCAGGGTACAAAAATTTTAAATAAATAAATAGAAGTTCTTTATAGTTTTCAACTTACATATACAGGTATACAGTGGAACTTTGACTTAAAAGCACCCCAACTTAAAAGCTTTTGAGTTAAGAGTGGTTGCCCCCAGGTTTCACTTATACATATGAGCAGCATTTTGAGTTAAGAGCTAGCACCAGAGGGAGCACTAGCACAAGAGTACAGGGTTTTAGAGTTTCAAGGGAGCAGCCTCCATGCCTTGTGCTCTTCTCCTCTTTGAGAGATTGCTGTCCGCTTAATTGTTTTCTGCTTTGGGAGATTGCTATCCATAGTTGTCCTCTCTTCCCCTGTCATTTCTAGAGTTATAACAAAATCCCAGGAAACTCACCACATTAATCCTAGCAAGGGTTATGTTTCAGCATGAAATATTTCAAAGTGAAGATGGTGGCCTGTGGCTGGTGTCTATGGGTTTTAGCATGAACTGTAAAGAAGCTATTGGTGTTGCTCAATCTAACCCTAAAAAAGATTCAACATCCTAATAGAAACTTGAAAGATGAAACAAAACCCAAAGTGTATTCATTGTCTCACTGACATGGGACTCATCAGCTGATACTGTTGTGCTAATATGAGGAAAGAGGTGTAGAGGGACATTGGAGATTCAGTTTATGCCCAACTCTGTGCTTCTTCAGGAGCATCAGTGGCAAATTCCCTAAGTTGAGTCATATAGAGTACAGAGTTGTTCAACGTACGTGCTTGCATTATTGATGGGAAAAACAGGATGTTCCATGTCAAAGAGAACTCATTAGTTTAGTAGATAATTCAGTTCATTACCAGATGTAAATAATTGTATCATGCAAATTAATGTTCTCACAATTGACAGGAATTGTAATATTGGTAAAATGTACTAAGGTTAGTAAAATCCCATTTAAGTGGCAGGGGAAAAAACAGCTGGCTGTAACAACCTTCCCATGTCATCATTTCTAGATATACTAGTGATGTCATGGGATGCTTACCAACAGCTCAACTGTGCAAAGATAGAGTCTGAACATGAAGTAAGGGTTGAGCTTGCCTTATTTTGAAATCTAAAATCCCAAATATTTGGACTGAATGTTTGACAAAGTCAATTTCCCTCCTATCCTTTATTAAATGTGTGTGTGTATGCATGTGCACAAATACAGGTTCCAAAATGGGGGGGATCTGATCCCAAGCATTTCAGATAAGGGATACTCAACCTGTACTTGGAGGTAAAGGACCCTTTGCTCACTCAGTGGCTATTCGTTAACTGATTTTCAACCACATATAGCATTTTGAAATGTGCGTACATAACAGTTTATCACACATTGTTCTATGTGTATTTTCTGTTTACTGAAGTGGTACATTACTGTGCAGAAATGGACAACCACACTAGGCTTGATTTTTATGCCTCTTGGAAATTTTATGAACTGCACAGGCTGCCAAACATACTTCCCGAAGGGAAAATTAGGGGAAAAGTCAGGAAATATACAGGAGTCCACTTCTGAAACTGATTTGTGTGTGTGTGTGTGTGTGTGTGTTTAAAAAGTTGTGAAGATGCAACCCATTTAATATATGAATTTCTGCTTGTAGGGGCTTCTAGGAAATAAAACATTTTTGTCAAAACAACAAAGCAGGCTGGAGGCCTGAAAAAAACACCATATTTTATAAAATCCCTACGGTGGGCAATCATCTTGTGTATTTGTTAAGAAACTTCAATCCCATTAGCATAGCCACATGATAAAAGAAATAGGGCTCCTCTACATTTAAAGATGGTTTGGCAAAGAGTCATTCAAGCAAGTGTTTCTTGCCTGACAAACTGGAAATTCTCTCTTCTGCTATTAAAGATATAAAAGCCCCATTCCCGTTTTCATGTAACTTACTTAAAATCCATACATTTGAGAGTCAATCTCTTCAATGAATGCAGTAGGACTTCTAAGAAAAATGCTTATGATTTGTATGGAAGCAACTGCCAACTATTGCGATGACCTGATGATGAAGCAGCTCCAAGAATGATGAACCAGCCCCACTTGCAGAATAGATTGTATTTCGAAGAATTCCTTTGCCTCCTTATATAAAAGTAACCCATGTAGATATCAATGAATATTACTTCTGGTTAGGACACTATGTCAAAATAATCTAAAGGTACCAAATCCTGTGTTATCTTGGAAGCTATTATTATTATTATTATTTATTTGCTTCATTTGTACCCCGCCTTTCTCACCCCTGCAGGGGGACTCAAGGTGGCTTACAACTCCGGCAAGATCCAATGCCACTTAACATACAGTAGAGTCTTGCTTATCTAACATAAACAGGTCGGCAGAACATTGGATAAGCAAAACTGTTGGATAATAAGGAGGGATTAAGGAAAAACCTATTAAACATCAAATTATACTATAATTTTACAAACAAGCATCAAAACATCATGTTTTACAACAAATTGACAGTAAAAGCAGTTTAATACATGGTAAAGTTATGTAGTAATTACTGTGTTTATGAATTTAGCACCAAAACATTGCAATATTTTGAAACAGCTGTACATTTGGGCAGGAGGCAGACTGCGTTGGATAATACAGAATATTGAATGTTGGATAAGAGAGACTCTGCTGTAGTTATAAAACATATTCCATAAACTTAAAACAGTTAAAACAGTAAGTAAATAAAACATATAAAGTGTATGATTCCATTCCTCCATAATCCTTGTTCAGACTGTGTTGAAACCATAATAATTGATTCTGCAAACGCTTGTGTACAGAGTCAAGTCTTTCTACTTTTTTCTGAAGACCAGAAGAGATGGTCTACCCAAGCAGAGCCAGCCCTATAGCAACCAGGTTCTGTAGACTGTATTTGAGAAGAAGGAACTGGCAGTTCCATCTTTGGAAGCTCAGCAAAAGCAGCCCTAGTTATGGGTGATTATGCTGGAGGAGCATGGATTAGAGACAGCCAATGAATACCAGGTGCTGTAGGGTACATTTTAGAGCAGGGCTGTCCAACTTCTACTGGCCTGGGGGCCGGAATTCCGGTGACTTATCATCTGGGGGGGCCGCAGCGGAGGCGGGGCTGATCAAGGGGGCGGGGCTGATCAAGGGGGCGATTTCACTGCTTCTGGCGCCCGGCTGTGACACTGTAAGGGAGGGCGAAGCCAAGAAGCCTTGGCTCCTCCCTCCCTTCTACAGCATCACTCTTGGATGCCAGAAGCGGGCGATTTTGCCGCTTCTGGCAACCGGCCGTGACGCTGTAAGGGAGGGCGAAGCCAAGGCAAGCTCCCCTTGGCTCCTCCCTCCCTTCTACAGCAACACTCTCGGGCGCCAGAAGCGGGCAATTTGACCGCTTCTGGCACCCGGCCATGACGCTGTAAGGGAGGGCGAAGCCAAGGCAAGCTCCCCTTGGCTCCTCCCTCCCTTCTACAGCGTCACTCTCGGGCGCCAGAAGCGGGCGATTTCGCCGCTTCTGGCGCCCGGCCGTGACGCTGTAAGGGAGGGCGAAGCCAAGGCAAGCTCCCCTTGGCTCCTCCCTCCCTTCTACAGCGTCACTCTCGGGCGCCAGAAGCGGGCGATTTCGCAGCTTCTGACGCCTGGACGTGACGCTGTAGGAGGGAGGGCGAAGCCAAGAGAAGCTCCCCTTGGCTCCTCCCTCGCGGCAGCCATGGATGGCGCTTGCGCCACCATGCGCATGCGCACTTATTTTATTTTTTTGGGATTTTTAATTTGCAGGAGGGTAGGGGGGGCGGATCCAAGGGGCTGGCGGGCCGTGTGCAGACCACAGGCCACCTGTTGGACAGGCCTGTTTTAGAGGAAGGAACTGGTCAAACCATCTTTTAGTTTTCCTTGTCTAAGAAATCATAGAAAATTCATTGGGTTCCTATATGTTAGCAAGCAATTTGAAAGCACCTACTCACACAGACATACATGACTGCAATATTGATATCTTATTTTCTTAAGTTCTAAAACTATAAATTGCACTGTGTTCCATATTTATGCTCTGGTTGCAATAGATTTCTGCACAAAAACTTTATACCTATAATACTCTAACTCTTCAAAGTATTTTGTCTCAAAAAGCAATTCTATATGCAATTACTCAGAAGTCAATTTTACTGTGTTCATTTGGGTTTACTCCCCAGTAATCTCCCTAATTTGCAATTTGTGCCTTTTAAAAAAATACAGTTTTAGATTGGCATTTAAAAATGAAGTAGTTTTGTGCTATTTCAACTACAGTTTTTTCCATGTTAATTAAAAATCAAGATCAAAAATATAATGTTTGGATCTTCATTTTTTCTTTTAAAATGATTGATAAGAACTGGGCTAAGAGTTTCTAGAGGATACTTCAAACAAATTAAGCCTTTGCTGGATTAATGTAAAGCCTAATCATATTTCTGATCACCATACTCTCTGGGAAACACATACACACACTTGCAGCTAATTTAAAGGCTAATTAAATATTTAAGATCTCTGCATCTTGGCTAAAGCATCTCATGTCTTAACATCAGTTCATGTTTAATTTCTGTCTCTCAAGCAAACCATTGCGAAGGCTGTTTAAACCAGACAGGTTGAGATAATACCAACACCTGATCAGGTGGAAGTCAAGAGAATCTAATTGACATATAATTGACTTGACATTTAAATCAAGGCTTGAGAACTGAAGAGGGCACCTTTCAGGTTCCATTAATAATGCCCAGAGGGGTACAATCAAAATCTTCATGTCAACCAAGACAAATGCAGAACAGATCCCCACTCATGAATAGTCCCATTTTAGCACTGCTTCGCTTGGTGTTGTCGAGGGCTTTCATGGCTGGAATCACTGGGTTGCTGTGGGTTTATTGGAACAGATAGTAGTCCACCAGAACATGTGCAGAATATTTGATTATCTTTTTACGTATTAATTTCCTAATTCTCTTGCTTTAAATTGAAATGACAGACCCAAGAGAAGCACTGGGTTGCTGTGAGTTTTCTGGGCTGTATGGCCATGTTCCAGAAGCATTCGCTCCTGATGTTTCCCCCATATCTATGCAACCTCAGAGGTTGTGAGGTCTGCTGGAAACTAGGCAAGTGAGATTTATGTATCTGTGGAATGTCCAGGGTGGGAAAAAGAATTCTTGTCTGTTTGAGGTCAGTGTGAATCTTTTAATTGACCAGATTGATTAGCATTTAATGGCCTTGCAGCTTCAAAGCTTGACTGGTTGTTGCCTGGAGAACTTTTGATGGGAGATGTTAGCTGACCACTGATTGATGCTTGTCAAAATCGGGAATTCCAGACAAAAATTTAATCCATTGTGCCACTGGGGGCTCCAATTAATTGAACTGTAAACATAACTATTTTTTGTTAAGTATGGGAAGAACAAACATTATTTATCCGCACGCTTATAAAACCAAGACTGCAGAGGACACCACGAAAAAAAGAAAGCAATTTGATGACAAATTTATTTGACCTGAACTTCACCTTCTGGAAACAGTGGGTTTGATGGCAGAGAGAAGCTAAACAGTGATACCCAGTGATGAAAAATATAAACTACAGCAATAAAAATATTTGTGTTCTGCTTGCTTTTTTTTTTACTGTACTTTGACAGCTCTCAAAATACTTACATGTGAAAATTAAACACAGATTCCAGAAGGTATCAGAACTAGAGAGTATTGGAGAGAAGATTGATAAATTGGAAGTGTTTTGAAGAAGATGAGACATATAGAGAGATTGGGAATATCTTCAAGGAGCAACTTTATGAAGAGATACTGCTAAAATTGGTTGGGAGGGAAATTGATTGGTGGGATTTAGATTGGCGGGGACTCGGAGCCTTGGCAATGATGAGAAACTGATTAAGATGGACCACCCAGGAGATTTACAAATCCTGATTACTCTTTAGGAGTTTCTTGTTGCCTTTCTCCAGGAGAACTTATTAAAGCCCTGGCTGATTTCTGGAACTGTTTTAACCCACTCTGTGTGGGGCTGACTTTGGAAACTGTTCAGAAATTTTAGAAGGTCCAAAACGCTGTGGCCAGAGTGCTGACTGGGACCACTTAAAGACAGCATATAACTCTCTTATTAAAACAGCTTAATTGCCTACTAGGCACAATTCAAAGTGTTGGCCGGGACTTATAAGGCCCTATATGGCTTATGTCCAGATGATCTGAAAGACGATATTGCCCGGCCTAAATGAACCCATCAGAATCCTAAGATTTACAGTTTTTTTTCTCAGCCCAAACACCTTTACAGGCTCTTTTGGTGAGGACATGAGCGAGAACTTTCTCATTAGATGCTCAGCCCTCTGGAAGGTGCTCTCAGGGGAAGCAAGGCTTGGCCCTGCCAAGTTTTCCTTTCACCAGCAGGCAAGACATTTCTGTTGAAGCTGGCTTTTAACATGACATTGCTCTCAGGGAGCCTTCTCATTGGGGTGTGTGCTTTATTGATTTTTTTTTTAAAAAAATATTTATTCCATTTTAAATAACTTTATGCTATTTTAAAATGACAATGTTGGTTGTTTTAAAATTATATTGGTAGGTTTTTGTTTATCTTTTCTGTCAAGTAAGAAGTACACAACACAATAAGGAAGGGACTCAAAGCTGTCATCTGACGTGATATCTGACTCCATTATTATATTAACCCTGTCAATAAAATGAGACTTTAATGTAACATCTTAACCCTCTGTAATCATAGGAGAAGATGCAAATTGTATAATGCAGCAGTTCTCAAAGTGTGTTCCACAGAGCCCTTGAGGCTCCATGAAACATACTGAGGGGCTCCATGGTTCCTTCCTCCTCCCTCACCTTTCCCTTCCCCTCTCCAAGTTTTTCTTCCTTGTTCCTGCTCTTCCCCTTCCCCCTTCTTCACTGACAAAAATATTTTCTCATCAGCCTCCTTGTCCCAAAAGGCTTTTTTCCTCACTTATATCATCCCTAAAGCTTTTTTTCAACACTTCCCTTGCCCCCAAAAGCCTTTTTTACTCACCTTCCTCACTGCCCAGATCATCTCCCCCTTTCCTTTCTTGCTTCCAAAACCCTATTTCCCTCCCACCACTCAGCGGGTGCTATGGTTATACTGTTCCTGCATTGCAGAAAGGAGTTGGACTGATTGTCCCCTGGGATTGCTATTATTATTATTATTATTGGCTGTTGAAACTAAGTTACGACCCTCAACCCCTATTAGTTTATAGAGTCATTACATTATTTAATCAAGGGTACAGCTTTTTAAAAATAGCTATTTAAAGCCCACTTTGCAGGAAAATTCTTATGAAACAAATTTTATAGATAGTAGACATTTTTGCTAATACTTTGGGTTCATCCAAATGATTTTAAAAAATCAACAGGATCAACCTGCACAGTGGAAAGTGACTGTCATAATGCTACATAAGTTCTGGGCTTTAGTGCTCAGTTATTCTGCTATTTTCATCATATCCATTGAATCAAGTCCGTCATTATTGCGGCGCCTGATGAATTTGCTGACTTCTCACTGAAGTCCCTTTGAAGCCACTTTGCTGAAATCACTTTGACACAGAACCTGGGGCTCATGCCAGAAAACCTCATTAGCCTACTCTTCCAAAGCACCCAGCCCTGTCATGCACAGCCGCTGAAAGCTGGCACTGGGCCTGGGGCAAGATACATGATCAGCCATCTCCTCCTCTGCCCCATATCTCCCTACAAACCAAATGTTATAACTTTCTTTACGCAATTTTTTACATGACTTAGACCTAACTTTTTGTGAGTAAAACTGAAACTCCATGAAAAACATTTGTTGGAAAGGGATAACTTAAAAGTGTATTAACCCAATTAAAAATAAATAAATGACCTGATTATGTGAGTATTTCTGAGTTCCCTTCCACACAGTCATGTAACCCAGAATATCAAGGCAAATAATCCACAATATTGGCATTGAATTGGGTTATCTGAGTCCGCACTTTTATATAACCCAGTTCAAAGAAGATAGTGTGGAATTTTATACAGCTGTGTGGAAGGGGCCTGGGTTACTCTTTGTACATTTGCGTGAAATCACACTGTTTATATCTTATCTGCAGCCATGTGTTTAATAGAAAAACCCATTTAATAGAGTTTTTTCTGTTAGCAGAAGCCCCTTCCACACAGTTGTATAAAATCAACATTGTACTGGATTATATGACAGTATAGACTTAGATAATCAAATTCAAAGCATATATTTTGGATTATTTGCCTTGATATTCTGGGTTATATGACGGTGTGGAAGGACCCAGAGTGTAATAATAATTATACACTTTATTTATAATACACTTTATTTATATTCCGCTCTTCTCACCCCGAAGGGGACTCAGAGCGGATTACATCACACATACGGCAGACAATCCCTGCCGGAACACATACAGTTACAATACAACACATACAATTTTTGAAGGATTTCTTCTGGCTATCACAGGGTGCGTCATTACGTCACAAGGGGGTGCTGTTGCTTCATCCTCATGACGGAGGGCCTCTGTTCCTCTGTTCCGCATTCCACCTTCTGACAGCCGATCTTTATTTATTCAGGTGTTATAAAGTCCTTACTGAAAAGAATCCTCCCCCGCTTTTGGCAGGTTCCCAGTTCATCTAATCACAGTTGTTTTCGAATTGCTGGGTGAACAGTGGACAGGGCTCACAGCTAGGTGTCCAAGCCAGCTTGGGAATCAAACTTGCAACCTTCAGATTGCAAGCACAGCTGTTCTTACCGCTTGCTATCTCTCCGGCCCTGTGTTATCTCCCCAGTGTATCTAGCTTGCAAACTTTGATTCAGACCCCTTCCACACAGCTGAATAAAATCCCACATTATTTGCTTTGAACGAGAATAATATGGCAATGTGGACTCAGATATCCCAGTTCAAAGAAGATACTGTGCGATTTTCTGCCTTGATATTCTGGGTGTAGAAGGATCTCAGGATCCTTCCACACAGCCCTATATTCCAGAATATCAAGGCAGAAAATCCCACAATATCTTGAACTGGATAACCCAGTTCAAAGCAGAAATTGTGAGATTTTCTGCCTTGATATTCCGGCATTTATGGCTGTGTAGAAGGGCCCTCAGTGGTGGGGATTCTTAAATCTGTGAGGCCCTCTTCACACATAGTTGGTAACCTGGGGCAATTTTTTTAACAGGAACTAGAAAGCTTAATGACATTTTTGCTTTAACAAGTCATTAGAAGAGTGTAAAGGGTCTGTGGAGCTACTCAAATATGTCCTCAGCTGCCTCTAATGTAATGAACCTGGGCTTATTAGAACAGAGATTCCTTAGCTGTCATTCAGGAGTTCCAGACTGGTAACATTATCAAGAACTACAAAATGTAAAGCAAGTGCCATGTACTATATTGTAAATCTGAGAGATTCAGAAAGCAAAGTGGACAGATTGTTCTCTATGGTTCCATAAATCAATGTGATACCGTTGGGAAACAGCTGTACAAGACATTTAGTCATCTGAGGTTAAGGATAACATTACACCCCCTATTCAATGCACAAAACCCAACTACACCAATATATGATTATTTAAATAGATAACAGCTTGATGGGACTCACAGCTCCGTCCTTATTGTTGTTCTCTACTCTTCAAAATCTACTGCCCAAGGCAATGGGACTGGATTGTCCAAGCTCAGACAGCAGAGCAGCTATTATTTAGGAAATGTCCCTGCTAGATTCACAGCCCAACGGTCATCACATAACAACTTACTGAACCATTTCTTTATGCTGTGTTGTTTTGTTTGAAATCCACTCCAGCCAGTCTCATGAGAGTAGTTTATTATTGATGCTATCACACTGTATCACACTTATGCTTTAAGAGCATCATTTTCAGGTTTTCCATCTGCATTAACAGTGCCATTACTGATTCCTGTACCCCACCTCTCACTTCATGATTGGTTTGCCTATTTTTTCCTCAAAAAATCTCCCACAACTCTAGCCGTAATAATGCTATGATGGCATGGCACTACAATGGTATAATGTGCTATAATGTTATGATGATATAAGAACAACAAAATCAGAAATCAGAAGTGGGAGTTAAGAGAGGTTTGAATATACTCGATTTGAAAAGTTGTCTTCCCCACTTGAAAACCAAAAATGGTCTAAGGATGCTTCCAGACAGAAGGGCCCCTTCTACAAAGCTGAATAAAATCTCACGATATCTGCTTTGAAACGGCATATCTGGCAGTGTGGATTCAAATAACCCAGTTCAAATAAGATATTGTTGGATTTTCTGCCTTGATATTCTGGGTTATATGGCAGTGTGGAAGGGCCATAGGAAAGACCATGCTGAACCAGATTTTAAAAACCCAGTTGGGTGTGGCCTTTAGTCCCCACACCTCCCCCTAAACTGCTACTTTCCCTGTGAGTGTGTGTGTCTAGATGCCTTCCCGGTAACTTCCCAAATCCCCAACTCCTCCTCCCAAAAATACACCCCCCCCCCCAGGCCTTAAAATAGGAAATAACTTACCTGGCATCCATTAAGGTCCTGCCAGAGTTGCCTAGTAAGTAAAATTGAAGTGCCAAGGGGGGGGGGGGAATTGCTCCTTGCCCCCCCCTCCTGGCTCATCATTTCTACATACCAGGAGGATTCTGCAGGACCTTAATGGCAGCCGAGTAAGTTATTTTATATTGTAAGGGCTTTGGGGTGGGGTGGGGGGAGGGTGCCCTCTGGGTTGTCAGGGCTCATGGAGCCCTAAAAACTCAAGAGGGTTTTGTGGCTTGGGCTAAGAGACTGTGTGGCATAGTTCCCGGGCCCAATCCACATTGGGTCAAAACCCAGATCTTATCCAAGATCCAAGTCATATCAGGTATCAAATTAATTCAGGACAAAGCAGGGTTTTTCTACTTTGTCTCAAATGAATTCAATTTTACTGGAGGTGTTTTTTGGATGCCTCCGGTAAAAGTGTTCTAGCTTGCACGTTTTGGTCCCTGTCTAAATGGGCTCTAAGGGCTCCTCCACATAGCCATATAACCCAGAATATCATGGCAGGTAATCCTCAATATCCGCTTTGAACCGGATCAACTGAGTCCACACTACTATATAATCCAGTTCAATGTTGATTTTCTAAAGCTGTGTGGAAGGGGCCTAAGGCTTGTCAACGAGAGATTTCCTTCAGGATTCTTGAGAGAGGGGTAACCTGGCCTCACTTGAACCATGCTAACAATGGGATAATTCCTGGAACAAAGTGCTATGAGAATCGTTGAGGAAAATGGGGGTCATTAATAAATTATTTCCAATATGTGTAGGGAAAACATCTTTCTTTTTTTCCATCCATCCATGAACCACACCACCCATGACTTCCAACACCAGTCAGTATGGAATGAGTATCTAACAAAAAATTATCCTTATCATTACACTAATAGATTCTCTGAGTTGTTATTTCAATCTATTTTTGTCTTCTTTTTTAAAATACCCAAAAGCAAGACTCCATTTTCTAATGAAATCTTCATTATTTCCTCCCCCTATGCCATTGGATAGCTTGGCCATTTAGATATACTCAACTAATTTTCTTCTCCAATCCTTAATGAGGCTAACACAGATTTTAATAGGCATCCCATAAGAGCTAGTCTTTTAGCGATGTGGAAAAGATACAAGGAACTGATGGAGAGAGAAAAATCCCTTTATGGCTGTGTCCTCTGGAAACAGTGTAAAAACCAACATATAATGAGGAATAGATAACTTATAGGGAATATCTAACTGAAGAAAATGGACAATGGAAATTAAAAGGGAGAGGAAAGTTAGGGATAAATGACTGGTTTTGTTATTATCAACAACAGGATATATTTACAAAAGACAATTAAACTGGATTATCCAAGAGGAAACTGGAGTTGGATAATATTTTGGAGAAAGAAAATAAAGGATTGATCTCCAAGTTATACAAACACATGCTATAATATAACCTGGAAGATAATCACATTGAAACAGTATTGATTGCAGTAATGATTTCCTAGACTAGAGACTTAGGAAAAATACTTAGGAAACTGGGAATAGTTATTGGGGGATTTAAATTTTCAATAGCTGGTTCATATATATATATATATATATATATATATATATATATATATATATATATACACACACACATATATATATATATATATTCCTGAATTAATAGCCGAATTGACAAAACCCAACAAGGGAATTTTGGAAATACAAAATGCATGCCTGTTGGACCTGTAGGGTGGTAATTTTTTTAAAAATGACCAAAGAAACTAATAAAGCAATTTCTAAAAAGGTTAAGAAAGACCCAGAAATGTGTTTATTTGGTTTGTTTCATGAGATAATCAATAAGGAAGATGTAGAAATTTGCATCACACTGGCAATGAAGATCCGCATAGTTAAAGCAATGATATTCCCTATAGCAACCTATAGATGCAAGAGCCGGACCATAAGGAAGGCTGAGCAAAGGAAGATAGATACTTTTGAACTGTGGTGCTGGAGGAAAATTCGGAGAGTGCCTTGGAGCACAAGAAGATCCAGCCAGTCCACACTGCAAGAAATAAAGCCCATCTGTTCACTGGAGGGAAGGATATTAGAAGCAAAGATGAAGTACTTTGGCCACATCATGAGAATACAGGAAAGATTGGAGAAGACAATGATGCTGGGGAAAATGGAAGGAAAAAAAGAAGGGCTGACCAAAGGCAAGATGGATAAATGGTATACTTGAAGTGACTGGCTTGACCTTGAAGGAGCTGGGGGTGGTGACGGCCAACAGGGAGTTCTGGCGTGGGCTGGTCCATGAGGTCACAAAGAGTCAGAAATGACTGAATGGGAAAAAACAAATATAGTTTTGTGGCAATGAGAATTATAATAGCAAAATCTTGGAAGGGGAAAAGGGGGGGGGACATATTTCAAACAATCCTGAAATACAACAATTTCTGGAGAGCAACATACGAAACACAGGCTTTAAAAAAGGCAGAAGACTTGACTCACTCGATCATTGGTTTCCAAACTTTTTACTCCTGCAACCCATTTACATGAACACTCAACATAGTATATTGAAGCAGCAAATTAGGGAGTTATGGAACTCTGAGTGGCAAGTTTACTCTTACCAAGGCTACCTGGACGTGCGGGTACAAGGATGAGGAAAACTCACGACAACTGTGCTGTAGATCAGGGCTGTCCAACTGGCGGCCCCGGGGCCGGATCCGGCCCTGTAGCCTGTTGGACACGGCCCCAACTATGCCCTCAGCCGCCATTTTTATATTTGAAAAAAAAAAATCGCATTTTTTTAAAAATGGCGGCCGGGGGCCGGGGAGAGCGGGGCCGGGAGGAGGAAGAGAGCTAGCTCCTCCTCCTTTTTGGCGCCCCCCGCCCTAGGTAGGGAGGGGGAGGCGCCGAAAAGGGCAGAAGGCGGCGCCAACAGCAGCGCCGGAGGGGGGGCGCCGGGGGGGGGGCGCCGAAAAGGAGGAGTAGGCGGCACCAAGGGGCAGCGCGTCACACCAGGCCTGTGACGCGCTGTTCTTGACGCCGCCTTCTGCCCTTTTTCGGCGGCTCCCCTGCCCTAGGTAGGGAGGGGCGCGAAAAGGAGCAGTAGGCGGCGCCAAGAGCATGACCTTCACAGGCCTGGCGTGACGCGCTGCTCCTTGGCACCGCCTACTCCTCCTTTCGGCGCCCCTCCCTTCCTAGGGCGGAGGGGGGCTGAACAGGAGGAGTAGGCGGCGCCAAGAGCAGCGCGTCACGCCAGGCCTGTGACGCGCTGCTCTTGGCGCCACCTACTCCACCCTTTCGGCGCCCCCCCCCGCCCGACCTAGGGTGGGGGAGCCGCCGAAAAAAGGGCAGAAGGCGGCGTGAGAGCAGCGCGTCACAGGCCTGGCGTGACGCGCTGCCCCTTGGGGCCGCCTACTCCTCCTTTCGGCGCCCCCCCCTCCGCCCTAGGAAGGGAGGGGGGCACCGAAAAGGAGGAGTAGGCGGTGCCAAGGGGCAGCGCGTCACGCCAGGCCTGTGACGCGCTGCTCTTGGTGCCGCCTTCTGCCCTTTTTCGGCCGTTTTAGGAGGGGGCGGGGCCTGGGGTTGGGGGCGGGGCCTGGGGCGGGGCCTGGGGGCGGGGCCGAGCGGCCCCCTAGGTCATCAGTGACCTTTTATCCGGCCCTGGACCCCGTAGAAGTTGGACAGCACTGCTGTAGATGAAATCAAAAATGGTTTATTGATGACACCAGCTGGTGGGGTTTGCCAGCAGAACACGGCTGCTATCAGGGGCAAAGGCCCCAGTCATTCTCAGTACAAAACATTTATACCCCCAATGGCGGCATCTCGGAAAAGCCCGCCCTCCTTCATGGATTTTACACAATCATAATTGGCTGGTGTCTCATGGCATTTCATTAATCCAATAAAACATTACATTTCCATTAGCATCACATCTAAAAGTCCCACCTATGTAAGAGAACAATGGGCTTTACTAAGTTAGTTCTTTCTCACAGTACATATCAGCGGCCTGGGACGTTCATGTACCCGGTTTGCAACATTTCACATTCTGCCTTTCCCTGCCAGCAAAGGATGGGGCTGAATCCCTCCGTACATGCGCAGTTATTTTCCCTTTTTGTCTCAAACGTCTCCCATTAGCACATCCTGTACTGTTAGACCAATCTAAGCCTACGTTATCTCACGTTAGGCACGGGGTGTACATCAGCAAGTCACAGCATAGATTAGAAGCGCGAATCACAGTGTTACTTTCACGGAACAAGTGCCTGCCTGATTCTTGGCACAGAAACCCACTTTTCAAAGCTCTACACGTGTGCAGCATCACTCTCTGACTGTACTCCTGCACAGAAAAGTACCAAAAACCGCTTTATTCCAGAATTTTTCTTTTTTGTGGGTAACTCATCACAAGGAGTTACCTACACACACGTCTGGAACCCCTTAAGAGGACCAATTCACTCTCCAATCCCTCTTGATCACAGTTTCTTCAGTCCTGACAGCATGCACACCTTTCACTGCATCTATGGATTTCTGCATTGCACAAGCACAACATTTCAGCAAAATAGGCAGGCAGCACATTATGATTAGCACAGAGCATATTACCACTATGATTATCATCACAAGTGAACGTAGCCAATGCAAATTCGGTAACCAGCTTAGCAGGGAACTCCAAAAATCACTTGGAGCTGAGTAAGTCTTCTGCACTTCTCTAGCAACACCCTGAATCTTGACCAGGTCAAGTTCAATGTCACCAGTCTTGTTGATGAAATGACAACAGGTTGTGTTTAACCACACGCAGAGGCCACCTTCCTTAGACAGGAGGTAGTCTAAAGCTAGCTTTTGCTGCATAGCCATTCTTGCCAAAGAATTCACCTCTATTTGCAAAGATGACATTCCTTCAAACGTATCATTGGCCAAAGATTCCAAGCCAAATGATAAGACACGCAACTGCCTGATAGTCCAAGCTACACCTAGCCTGGGTGCGACAATTGCTATGAACCTTTGGCTTTCACTCAGAAAAGTCTTGTCCGGGTCATAACCATAGCGTTTCACTCCAGCAAATGAACGCTTCTGGACATGTAAATGCAAGTTAGTCACAGGTGTCTCTTTGGGGAGCACTCTCAAACCCCAGGCTGCAAGGTGCCAAGGGTACAAACTCCACTCAAGCCATTGATTTCGACCCAATTTAAACTGTCCACCACCATTTCCTCTTCCTGACCCTCTGGCACGACTACTTCCTCTTCCTCTTCCTGACCTTTCATCCAACATGTTCACTAAAACTCTGTATCCCTCTCTTTTCTTTTTTTTTTTTTTTCAAATGTTTTTATTGCATTTTAATTACAGAGATAAAACAAGGGGTAATAAAGGGGAGGGACGGGTGGGGGGGAGTGGGGGGTAAGACACAAGGCGGGTTGAGGGTACACGTAGAGCTCCCGTCCAGTCAGTGAGGGCCCACGAAACTAGGTGTCCCCTTGAACGCTTCTGGCCGTTATGCCAGTCCATTACCCCTACTTTGTCTGCACGGGCGCTTTCATTGGCTAATCTTGCTTATAGCCTTTAGGCTTAGTTCATTTACATATCTAGTAGCTTTAGTCCAATTTGTCTTGGCCTTGCTATCCTGATCACTCATCATGTTTCTTAGATTGTCCAGGTCTATAATTTCCCTTATTCGGGAAAACCAATTCTTCACTGAAATCGGGCCCTCCTTCTTCCAATTCTGGGCAATTTCCATTCTTGCGGCTGTGGCTAACATAAAAAAGACCCTATCTTCATTACTATTCCAGTCTTTGTCCATAATGTGCAGTAGGTAGAAGTCCGGTTTCATCACAAACTTAGTCCCCAAGATATTCTCCATATAGAAGTGAATCTCTCCCCAAAATTTTCTTCTTATCTTTCTTTTCCTCTTCAACTTGCTCTCTAGCCATAAACACTTGATCAGCAATAGCTAACAGTTCATTTAAGTTCTTGCCCAAAAACCCTGGCTGTTTCTGTATTTTCTTTCTGATGTCTGGAGATGATTGGGAAATGAAGGATTGTGTGAGAGCAACCCTCCCATCATTCTGCTCTAGGTTGTAAGGGCTATACTTCCTGTATGCTTCCTCCAAACGTTCGAGGAAAGCAGCAGGCGTCTCAATTTTGTCCTGTTGAACCCCTTGTATCTTTTGAATACTGGAATACTGGAAGGCCGGGGTGGGCCTTTTCTGATGGCTTTTAAGAGAATTTGCTGAAAGTCTCTAATTCTGTCTCTTTGATCCGCATTATTCGGATCCCATCTCGGATCTTGTTCCAATGGGAATCTGGCATTCCCAAATGCAACTGCTTCCATCTGCCCATGTCCCTCTTGAGCTATCAATCTGGCCTGATTGATAATGCACCTTCTCTCTGCCGCAGTGAACAGGGCGTTTAACAGCTGCCGGCAGTCCCACCAGGTAGGATCATGGGTAGAAATAATTCCTTCCAAAAGGTCCCCCATAGCACGTGGCTGCTCAGAATATGGGGGAGTATTATGTTTCCAATTAAAAACATCCGAACTTGAGAACGGGACTATCTGATAAGCTTGCAGGACCCTGTTGTGTACGTCCAGTAATGGGACTTGTCTTATGGGACACTCTAAGACCCCTCTCTCCTCTTCCTCTGGTTGCCTTGCTTCCTGAACCCTGGTCTTGCTTCTGGTTCGCATTGGAGAAGCGGCTTGTCTCACACTGTGCCTTCGGTTTAAATCCGGAGAGCGCTCTATCACTCTGGCGGACTCAAAGGAGCTGCTCCTTTGCACTCTGGGGGGTTGCGCAATCAGCCCCCCTGAAGCTTCGGGGCATTCATCTTCTCCCTCTTTGTCTTGGGGATGCACTATCATCCTGTCAACATTAGGGGTTGGCCATCTCGCTCCTTTCTCTACTTGTCTTGCTTCTTCCATGGGGTAATTAACTTTCATGGAGAGAGGGGCCTGATAAGCAGGCGGTTTCTCACAAAACGGATTCCTTTCTGAACGGGGAACAGGGAATGTCACTGCTGCTTGTGGCTGAACAAAAGGGGCCGGAGCGGGAGGGGGACGCTGCCATGGCTGACGGAACGTCCGCTTGAACCCGCATTTGCCAGGCTCCCTGATTCGAATTGAAAAGTCATTGGGGGATTCATTGGAATTGAAATTGGCGCAACGGGAACAGGAAGGAGTGCTTGGCTTGCCGGGAACGGCGAGGCGGGGACAAACGGGATTGGCGCAGTAGGAACAGCCGGGACCGCCTCAGATTGCGTCACGGCCGTGGGCGTCATCTGAACGGCCGGGCCTGTCCCAAGGGTGGGGGCTATGGCTGGAGCTTGTGCAGGGACGCTCAAACTTGCATAGAGCGGAGGCGCAGTGGCTTCCCCCGCTCCGGTTGGGGCAATCTGTCTCTCTCTTGGTCTTCTCCTTAAGGGGGGAAGATCTTCTTGCTCCGCCGGTAACACCGGAGGCTTTCTCCCTGCCTTTCTGTTCACAAAGCACCCTTTCTTCTCATGATCCTTGGGCCCTGCCCACCAAACACCCTCAGCAACCATGCGTTCCCATGTTGCGGAATAAATCCATTGATCATTTGGATGAATTTCGAAACAATAAGATTCAAGTTGTTTACACTTTCTCAAATCCCAGGACCCTGTGTTTGGCCAGCCAATCTCCTGGACGGCGGGCCAAACCTCTGTGCACAGATTTTTGAGTTCAAAAGCTTTCAGATCTTGGGGCTTTCCCTCTACTGCCAACAGACAAAACCTGTCCCAGTTATCTAACACACATTGCAAAGGGGTCTCTTTCTTCTGCTTTGATCCCGCACTACCCATCTCTCTGGCCAAGGATCAAAGATCACTTCAGTGCTCTCCGCCAACCCCAATGTGTGTTCCCTCAGTGTTAAGTGCTTGAAAGAAACTATACTTGCCGATTCCTGAAGACCCCGGGACTCGCCTCTCGCCTTCCTCGTCACCACTCGATTTGCGTCGGGCACTCTTGGCGAACGGACCTGACGTCGCCTCCGACTCTCTCTGCGCGCTTGTGCCGGATTGCTAGCCAAACGGCTGGGCACCTAGGAAGGTGTCCCCGGACTTTACAAATGCCAGCTCTCAACGGGCTGCTTCCCAAGCTGCCCCCCCGGACTTCCCTCTGGCCTTTGGGTTCACCGGCAGTGTTAGTTGCAGCTTCTCGTGTCCACAGGCGTTGGTGTGGGACGAGCCAGGCAGCCGGTCAATGAAAAAAAGGAAAAAGGTGGGGCCCCGGTCACGGCCCTCCTGGGTCGTCTCACCTCTCCGCCTGGGAGCGAGCGCTGTCCAGCCAATCGGGACCGTGTTTTTTCCTCACCACAGACCCGTCTATTTGCCTTTCGAATCACGTCGGGGTCACCAGGAAATGAAGCAGCAAATTAGGGAGTTATGGAACTCCGAGTGGCAAGTTTACTCTTACCAAGGCTCCCTGGACGTGCGGGTACAAGGATGAGGAAAACTCACGACAACTGTGCTGTAGATGAAATCAAAAATGGTTTATTGATGACACCAGCTGGTGGGGTTTGCCAGCAGAACACGGCTGCTATCAGGGGCAAAGGCCCCGGTCATTCTCAGTACAAAACATTTATACCCCCAATGGCGGCATCTCGGAAAAGCCCGCCCTCCTTCATGGATTTTACACAATCATAATTGGCTGGTGTCTCATGGCATTTCATTAATCCAATAAAACATTACATTTCCATTAGCATCACATCTAAAAGTCCCACCTATGTAAGAGAACAATGGGCTTTACTAAGTTAGTTCTTTCTCACAGTACATATCAGCGGCCTGGGACGTTCATGTACCCGGTTTGCAACATTTCACATTCTGCCTTTCCCTGCCAGCAAAGGATGGGGCTGAATCCCTCCGTACATGCGCAGTTCTTTTCCCTTTTAGTCTCAAAAGTCTCCAAGTAGCACATCCTGTACTGTTAGACCAATCTAAGCCTACGTTATCTCACGTTAGGCACGGGGTGTATCAGCAAGTCACAGCATAGATTAGAAGCGCCAATCACAGTGTTACTTTCACGGAACAAGTGCCTGCCTGATTCTTGGCACAGAAACCCACTTTTCAAAGCTCTACACGTGTGCAGCATCACTCTCTGACTGTACTCCTGCACAGAAAAGTACCAAAAACCGCTTTAATATGAATAAAATATTTTGTCTGTTAAGTGTGCATATTTTTGTTTACAGAAACAATGCAGAGAGGATAACATTGGCTACTGGAGCATCAAGAGATATCACAATGAGTGACATAATAAGGCTGCTTATCACAATATCTGGGTTATCTAAATCCACACTCAGATAATGTGGGATTTTCTGCCTTGATACGATTCTGGAACATAGGGCTGTGTGGAAGGGCCCTCACTGCCCTACTGCAATTCAGAGAGGGACTGATCTACATCTTAAGAGGGTACTCTTACAATTGTCCCTAGTAAGAGCTCTAGAATCTCCCATGTCTGCTACTAGCTCCTTGAACATGAGCTATTTTTCCTGTGTATTTGACATGGGAACTTTCAGATCATCCTCTAACATTGATTCCTCGACTAAGTGGAATGGTACTCAACTCTCAGGACAACTGTGTATGCTATTAAGCCCCCTACCCCAATTAATTTCATAGGGTTTTCTTGGGCCTTTTCTACATTGCCAGATAATCCAGATTATCAAAGCAAAAAATCCACATTGTCTTATTTGAACTGGATCAATTTAGGCTGGATCTACACTGCTCTATATCCCAGGAATTGATCCCAGATTATCTGTTTATCCCAGATTATCTGGCAGTGTAGATTCATATAATCCTGTTCAAAGCCAATAATCTGGGAACCGACCTTGGGATATAAGGCAGTGCAGATCCAGCCTTAGTCTACACTGCCATATATTCCAGTTGAAAGCAGATGATGTGGATTTTATACAGTTGTAGAAGGGACCTCGGAAATTGTTTTGCCAGTTCCTTCTTCCATCCAGGTACTAACCAAGGGTGAACCTGTTTAGTTTTCAAGTCTAAATAGGATCTGGTTGAGTGACAATTGGCAAGATAACACTTGTCAGTAACAAGAAACCCTTCTACACAGCCATATATCCCAGAATATCAAGGCAGAAAATCCCATAATATCTGCTTTGAGCTGAGTTATCTGAGTCCACACTAAGATAATGTGGATTTTACGCCTTGATATTTTGGGATATAGGGCCGTGTGGAAGAGCCCAGAGAATATCAAAGCAGATAATCCACAAAATTGGCTTTGAACTGGATTATCTGAGTCCACACTGCTAAATAATCCAGTTCAATGTGGATTTTATGCAGCTCTGTGGAAGGGGCCCAAGTAAACTAGGCATTGAACCTTTTCCCCTTGACAAAATACCCTCCCCCCACACACAAAGCATGACATAGGCCCCTTCTACACAGCTGTATAAAATCCAGATTATCTGTTTCAAACTGGATTATATGGCAGTGTAGACCTGGATAATCCAGTTCAAAGTAGATAATGTGGATTATCTGCCTTGATATTTTGGATCATATGTGTGGTGAAGTCATATTTATTTGTTACAGGTTTTAAATGTTGCTGATATTTATATATATATGTATGTTGAAGGGTAACCCTAAAGGGTTAACGGAGATATTAGCTTGCAGAACCTCCAAGGAGTTTCCGTTACCATGGAAACAGGAGGCGGAGCCTGCAAATGGCTTTAGAATCTTCAAACCTTTACAGTTGGTTGTTGACAGTGAAGTAGAGATGGTATGTGGAGAGTTAGGGAGTCTGTTTTAGCCAGCTATCAGCGGGTTTAAAAAAGACTCTGACCCTACTCTGAGAGAGAGTAGAAGTAAAGGCTGACTCTACTCAGAGAGAGAGAGAGAGAGAGAGAGAGAGAGAGAGAGAGAGAGAGAGAGAGAGTAGTAGTAGTAGTAGTAGTAAAGCTGTGTATGAACTGCCAGGAGAGCAATTGGTTTTAAGGACCAGCAGAGTGTAAAAACTGCTGAGTTGTTAGTTCTGGGGGTGCAGTGATATAGTATCAAGCTGTATCTCCATAGTTAGTGTATTGTAACCTTAAGAAACATACCTCTGAGAAGCTATTGTAACAACCTAAGCTTTGAACTCTGAAACCTCTACACTTAAACCATTGTTTGCATAAACTTTATAGTTCTTTGACAAAGACATCTCTTCTTGTAGGTTTTTCTTCCACAAGCCTTGAAAACAACTTTTTCCTAGTGGGTAGTCTAGAATAGTAAATGGTGGCAGCGAAAGTTAACAAGTAGTTTCAGGGGAAGTTTGGGTTTAAGTGATAACCTGCTCTGCCACAGTTTTGAGTTCGAATCCTCACATTCTCTCCACAGTTAAAAACAATTTAGAGAATCATTGCAAATTGGCTGTAAACTGCGTCCTTACATAATTGGTGGCAGCGGTGGGATAGCCTGCCCTGCCATAGTTCTCCACAGTTAGATTGAAGAAAAATATCCTCACAAGTGAATGCATGCTGAAAGCTGCGTCATCACAATATGGCAGTATTGAAGGCCCTATAGTGATTTAATCATTGCACTAGTACTTTGGTAATCTGGAAGACAAAGGTTCCAATCCCGAACAGACTCTGGAAACCAACTGGGTGACCTTGGACAAATGAAACTTTTCAGCCTAATAATGTAACAGCAAACCTTTTTGAATAAACCATACCATAGGATTGCCATAAATTAGGGTCAATTGAAAAGTATACATTACAACAATACTCCTCTTCATGCTAATTCCTAAACACAGCAATCATAATTTCATCAATCAGTGTATGAGCTGCCAATCCTATCTATCCATGTATGTATTGACTTGCCATTAAAATGGGTCTACTCTAGCAGAAAGTAACAATTGAAATTAGCTCCATTTGTGTGTGTGTTTTAAAAAAATATCAACATACTCATTCCCATGGGTTGTTGTGAGTTTTCCAGGCTGTATGGCCATGTTCCAGAAGCATTTTGCCTGCATCTATGGCAGGCATCCTCAGAGGTTGTGAAGTCTGTTGGAAACTAGGCAAGATAAATTTATATATCTGTGGAATGTCCAGGGTGGGAGAAAGAACTCATGTCCGTTTGAGGCAAGTGTGAATGTTGCAGTTGATCATCTTGATTTGCATTTAATGGCCTAGCACTTAATGGCCTCTAAAATCATAATCGTAAATAAAGAACAACACTCAAAAACAAGGGAATTCCAGACAAGAAACAATCAGGGCCAGCTAATCATCTCTCAACAAAAAATTCCCCAGGCAGTAAGAAACCAGACTTTGAAAATTTTAGGCCATTAAATGCTAATCAAGGTGGCCAATTGAAACACTCACATCTGCCTCAAACAGACAAGAGTTCTTTCTCCCACCCTGGACATTCCACAGATATATAAACCCCATTTTCCTAGTTTCCAACAGGCCTCACAACCTCTGAGGATGCCCATTATAGATGCAGATGAAATGTCAGTAGAGAATGCTTCTGGAACATGGCCATACAGCCCGGAAAACTCACAATAACCCAGTGGGTCCAGTCATGAAAGCCTTCGACAATACATTCAGTCTCTTATTTTGTCGTTGCTTATGTAAGTGAAGATATCACTGTTCACCACAAGAGGGATACATCAGCCGGTTCATTAAACACCAAAGATTTCAGAAGTCCAAGAATCTTCGGGGAAAATAAAAACCTGTAATGGAATAAATTCTTTGCAAACTGCCCAAGTTGGACAAATTCAGTAGTCGTACAGTGCTGAGTGATGTTTTGTGGGGAGGATAGAAAACTGGGAGGGGGAAATGAGATGGCTTCTGCTGACCAGGAACATGAACCTCACTACAGCATTTTGTTCCAAGCTTGACTGTCTATGAGCAATACATCTGACAAAAAAGATGACACTTTGCAACTGACTATCAAATGTATTCTTTAATTTAAACATTAAGATAAAATTACAAAAGCTACTAGAGCAATGAATCTATGCAGGAAAATGCTGAAAATAACTTAATACATGCAGCCTGGTCTAGTCATGATTACATGGAAGCAAATCCTATTTTGTTTGGTGGCATTCACTCCCAAGCCTTTGCACACTTAAAATGATTTTAGCACTGTGATTCCACTTTAACTGCCACCATATCATCCTATGAAATCCTGAGATTTGCAGTTTAGGGAGAGGTGTTCAGAATTCTCTGTCAGAGAGCTCCATATTTATAGCAGATCCATAGTGCTATAATTGTGTGGTGTGAAAGGGCCATAAGTGTGGACAGGATTTCAGCCTTGACAGTGCAATCCCAAGCATCTCTACAAAGTAAGCCACAATAAAACTTGCCTTCGGTTGAGTGTGTACAGAACTGCAGCATTGATCACCAACTAAATAAAGCAAATAATAGGATTTGTCAAAAGACGTGGTAAAGAAATACTGGAAAAGTCATCGCAAACAGTTGGCTTCGATAATGCAAAACTTCTCTGTTTAGTTTCACCCTTTTATTTCTTGGAAAACATGATTTGAGAAACTTTTGTCCTCATCTAAAAATGTTTTGTTACCTGAATATAAACAAACAGCGACTGTTTCATTGGGCATATGTAGCTCTATTCTATTTTTTAAAGTTAATTTCATGCAATACAAGTCTCAACTTTTTTGAGCAACAATGATTCCATGAAGTGGTGTGACTTTGAACAAAAATATTTATTTCCCTGAAAGGCAAAATTCCTGCCATTTCAAATGAATACGTAGGTAGTGGCCTTATTAGTCAAGTAATCCAAAAACCAGATTCTCAGCAAGTGCATATTAAAACAGCTCCATGAATATTACAATGCCATTATTTAGAAATGTTTGAGAATCTGGGACAATGGCATTGTCTGTGTAATGAAAGACCCTCTACCATAGGAAGGATGGGAGTTGTAGTCGAAAATGTAACTTTCCATAGCTCTGAAATGAATTCTCCTTTGTACATTCTATTGAAATGGGATAACTGATATAAACAGCTACGTATCTCTTGCACGTGTGTTGTTAAGATGGAGTTCTATGTAAAGAGACCCCTCTGGTAAATTGTGCCCATTGGGAGTTGCAAGAGCAAAATCTTGCTTCTCTACATCATTTGTTTCCAACCTGCTATGAGGGTAGGAAAAGAGGCAACGACTTTGTTTAGTCCCATATGCAAAGGGCAATTAATTCTGAACAAGACCAGTTGTGGCAAGCAAAGCCTTTGATTTCTTCAAGCAGGAGAACAAATTTCAGGACTGAAAGGGGGTATAATACAGTTACTATCCTATAATTTTTGCAGGCTTGTGTCAGAATTCAGTATTTCAAATATAGTCCTAAATAGCATTTAGCCCATTTGTATATTCGTAAACCTTTTTTTCCCTCCAGGCCTTGGAAACCTCCAAGCAGTCTTTCCAACATGGGTCTCCCATATGACCAATATGACCCATGCTGACTGAGGATGATGGCAGCTGTAGATCAACCCATCTGCAGAGCACCAAATTCAGAAAAGCTCTCCTTGAGAATAATAATTTGGGGTTCATAATTTTATGACACAGAAACTATTCTTATGCATTTTGGCACCATAATACTGCTGAGATGATAGTACCATCTTGTTGCCATCAAACCGGTAGGCAGTTTTATATTGATTTTACATACATGTTGATTGTAGGATGTGGTGTGTTTGGGGAATGTTTATTACTATTTAGATAGCACAGAAAATAGCAAAAATTAATGATGAAGGGAATACTTTGTGATAGTTTGATAGTACTATGATCAAAAGTGAAATGCAATAACATCAGCTAACCAGATGCCTAACTAAATTGACAAGTCTGTTATGGCCATAGTCTGGCCTTGTTAAAGAATGTGAAATTTCTTGACAGAGGTTGGGATGGCCTTTGAGAGGGATGCTGTAGGAGAGTTGTGCAGTGTATTACAGGAACAACAAGAAAAAGAGGAGAATCTTAGAGGCAGATGAAGTGAAGAAAACACAAAATGTATACTACCTGGCCAAGACTTACCATGGAAACTGTGAGAAGCCTGCTTTGGGTGCCATATTCCAGATGAGGCATCATTTTCCTGTCTTCAAGAACAGGGGTCATGGCCTTACTTTCTTACACTGAACACAAAAATGGATTAAGGTTGTCACTGATTCTAAGATTTAAACTTTGCAGCTATCTGAGGCTTTGTGGCTAGGTAGTGACTATTAGACTTGCAGTGTTGCTTGACTCTGACAAATAAATCAGAAAAGGGTAACTGCAGCCCTTCAGATATTTTTAACCAGTGACTCACATTATCCCTAGACAGACACAGTGAGGGAGTGTTGGAGAAGCAATCCAAAAACATCAGGAGTCCATAGTGGTCCACTACTAAGATACTTTAAATGTCAAGGCATATGCAATACCTTCAAGGATATGGAAATTGGATATTTGTTACTTGATCTAGGCCTCTAAAACTTGCTTAAGGCTGCCCCATGAAGAAGTCAAAAGTGTGTTCAACAAAAATCTGTCCTGTCATTCAATAAGATCATGTAAAGTAGTATACAATCTGGGACATATTGACAGTCTTGCCTCTCCCACAGCAGTCTGTGCAGGCCACCATGCTCCCATTTACACTGATACCATAGATTAATTCACTGCTATATGTGCTAGCACCAATCTTTCCTGATCTACAGCCCTATTGATACAAGATGTTGTCCCTCCTGCCACTTATAATCTGCTAATCATGATGTCTATAACAATGCCAAACATAAATGCTGAACATAATATCTTTTAGAAAATGTACTCGTGTGTCCCATAAGAGAACTCTGTGAATAGTGTGCTTTGGTGCTGCTGTTGGAATAGTCACAAGAGTGACAAATAAACACTCTTAAAAATAAACAGTGAATGCAAGATGGTGGAGTGGTGGATGTGTGTGTTCATACATGTATATCAATATTCATTCCATTCACAGCAGACACCAGGTTTGACTATCAGAGTGAGGATGTTTGTGTATTATTGTCACTTCAGTGATCAGTAGGTCCATCTTTAGTTTGTAACATGGATTGATAATATTTAGTAACACTCAGCTAGACATGTAGCAAGGCTTGCACACCTACATGTTATAGATGGGAAGTGAAAACCCGAGCACAGTTTTCAGAGATTTCTCTGTTGACTGGATTCACTGAAAAAGTGCAGCATAATGAAGTGACATGAGGCAAAACGGTATTTGTAGCTGTGACGTCTGATCTGTGACAACTGTTTTACACATCCAAATGATCACAGGGGAAGCGTATATCCGTGCAATCTGCCACTACTCCTGAAACCTGCTAGTAAGAGGTGTTGTGCATCCCCTTGCATGTGCAAATTCTGGGCCTGCAAATGCTGGGACTCCTAGTCAGAAAGTTTCTGTGCTGACAAACACTAAAATAGTGTATATAAATGCTTCTGCAGCTGCAGAGTCCATATTTCCCCACCTATGTGCACAACTGTACATTCAAAGTATATATTAAAAAACCCGGCAAGTATGCAATAGGCCCAAACAGTTTAAAAATATATCCTATTTCATTTGTAAACTATCAATGCAAGACACTCTGCAGCAGCGTAGAAGCCATGTCCCATGTCTTCTGTTGACCTAGAAAGATTTGTGTCTGCTGCCGTTAATGTAATTGTCAGAAACTTCTCTGAGGTTACATGTAGAAACAAATCAAGGCAAGAATAATTTTGTACATATTGTTAAACATGCAAAAACTTTTCCTGAAGAAAATTGCCCAAAGGTAGAAAGTCATTTGGAACTTCAGATTCTCCTTGGTAGCGTGTGTTTTTGCAAGTATGGCTAAAACTGGACCTGGAAGTCCTTCCGTTTATTTTGAAGAAGCAGCACCTTTTATAACAGGTTCCCTGTTCAAATATGTGGCCCAATAGACTAAGTTAAAAGTTCCAAATAAGACTGGGAAAACTATTCGAGACATCTTATCAATCTTACTGATGCTGTTATACGTCTTTTTGCTTTCGATTGATTTTTCAACCGGTTTTACTGGAATGGAAGAAATGTTGGAGATAACTGAAGGAGAAGAGTCTTTTGGCATGTTTAATGTGGGGGTCATTTTTCCAACGGTATATGTGTTCATGGCTTTTCTGGCCATTAGTTCACGTTCTTTTTTCTGTAAGAGAATGGAAATCCACAAGGAAGGGGGAGAGATAAACACGAAAAAAGAGATTAGTATGGAGTCACATTTTTGTATTACCTTGAACATTATCAATACAATTTGATAATAAAAAAATTGCAAAAAGCATATATGTTATCCATTCTTTTAGTAAATGTGATTCTAACTAAAATATTTTAAAAGCGGATTTGCTGGTTGGTGAGTTCTAATATTTGCTGTCCAGAGTGTTTTCAAACTCTTTGAAAAATAGCCAATAAGAGGAGATGGCCTTGAACTTCCTCCCAGGACACATGTGTAGTGTATTTGCTCTTATTTCCAGCCCAAATACAGGCTCCTGTGCTTTGACCTAGTCCTTAGCTGCAACCCAGAAGTAAAACATAGAAATATGCTTCCTCATTTCCTCACAAATCCTCACACTCATCTCTTGTTATCTGAATCTGCCTCTCTCCTTTCTTCATCTTGTGATTAATTTTTAGATCATATAATCATTGAGAAATGAACACACCCTTAGTTTTTGCACCTCTACAGACTGTAATATGAGACAATGGCATTATGTAAATAATTAGTAACTATCAGAAAACCCTAAATCCCAGATAATGTTGGGATTCAATCACACTGGAACCCGGATTAACATGTCAATTGCTACAAAACATGGTCAATTTAATCCTCAACTGAAAAATGTATAAATGAGTTTAACAATTCAAATGTTAAAAATTTAGGTGTTTTCCTCAGTGGTTTCTTTGTAGTTCGATTGCAAAAACAGAATCAGCATCTTGTAGTGATCCTTTAAAATCCAAGTTAAAACACAGATCAGATTAATAAACTCACATCCATCAGATTCAATATCTGCAACTGGATACTTCTGATGTGCTAAATCTAAAACATCACACAGCATCAATTAGTTTCTGGGCAAAGTACAAGGTGATAGTTTTGACCTTTAAAGACCTACATGGTTTGGGTCCAAATTACCTACAGGATTGCATTCTTCCATACAATCCAGCCTGAACACTGAGGTCCTCTGGGGGGCAGCTACCCCAGCCAGCCAAAACCCGACTGGTGACTGTCACCCAGAGGAAGTTTTCACTGGCTGCCCCAAGACAATGGAACAACCTGTCAGAAGAGCTCCAACAGCTAAATGAGCTGTCAGACCATCTAAAGACCTATCTCTTCAGGCAAGCCTATCTAGCCAGTTTTAAACATTAATTTAAACTTATGTCCTGTGTTTAATATCTGTCCTGTGTATTTAAATATATATTTTATAGACATACATTTTAATATATTTTATATGTGTGTTTATAACATTTTTGCAATGCTTGTGTGTTTTGACTGTGCTGTGACCCACCACGAGGAGAGGTGGGCAAGAAATAAAATTATCATCATCATAATCGGCAAAAAGAATCAATATTATAAAGAGCCAGATTTCCCCCCTAAAGATTTTGTAAGTTATAAAGATAAAAAATTGAACTCTTTTGGTAGAGACCAGATTATAGCAAAAACAGTAATATTAAACAAAAAATCTCAATCTCAGGTCATATAACACACATTGATTATCTCAGTGATGCCACTAGGATAGTTCATTTAAATTAATAAATGAACTTGTGATAAATATGATATGTGGATTGAATGAAATTGTATGGTTGGTGTATGACTGGGGCTTATATAAGGCTGAAGATATCATTCTGAGAATGAAGTCTGGGAAAACTACAAAAGGAGGTGAAAAATCCATGAACTGCTAAACTGTGGATATGACCAGAGATAATGATTAACTGTTGAATTGTGGTTGAAACAACATGTTTCCATACTCAAAGACAATTTTTCTTTAAGTTAAGCCAACACAATAGTTCCTTAAGTGAAGAAGGAAAACCAACAATAAATTGTAACATGTTTGCAAGTTTTTTCCTTTGGCATTGAATGTTTGCCATTCATGTTAGAAACTGCCACGAGTCCCCTCGGTGGTCTACAAATGATGACGATGATGATGGTGGTGGTGATGGTGATGGAAGAAAAGCCATCATATGTCCAGAACTGATGGAGTCAGCATGTTTTAGCTGCAAAACAATCTATTTACAACTTTTTGGAACAACAACAGCAGAAATTGCTATATAAGAGACCTTTTTACTATCCAAAAGTGTGGCAGACAGTGGAGTCTGGTCACCTGCTGCTTTCTCCAGGGGATGGAGAAAGACGGTGTATTCAGCAGAATAGCAGATTTGCAGGGAATGCAATCTGGCCCACTTTGGTTCTCCAGGAGATGGAAGAAGGGATGACAATGTATCACGTGGAGTGAATGTTTATATGTATGTGAATACTGAGTAAAATGCAATATCCTCTTTGTTTCTGTAGCCAATGCAGCTATATAGTCTCTGCGAGTGTATTTTCTTGCTCTGTAAAGTGCCTTTGATATACTCTGTCTCACTGGAATGGAATAAAATAACCTTTAAAAATATTTTTTAAATATTCATGACAATCAATCTACTTGTTTGCCCAAATGACCCATTGAATTAATTGTCGCCCTCTAGGCCCTTGGGCAAGACCTCCCTTGATAAACCACATAGCCCAGCTAAGATACAACAGGTTTATTGAGAACATAGTTTGTAGGAAAGAGGCTGGAAGCAATACTATAGTGCTTCCAATAGCAGCAAATCTCAGGAACAAAGCAATGAGTAAATAGTCCCGTAGTAGTCAGGATTCAAGCTGGATGCAATCAGGAATAAAGCTGGATTCAAAAAGCAAGGAAAGTCTTTCAGGAACAAACAGGAACGTAGCAAGGTAACAAGGTTTTGTCCCAGTGGGCCAGATCCTCTATAGGCAGACAAAGAGCTTAGTAGGCCCAGCAGCCTCCCTCAGAGATCCACAGTCCTGAACACATAGTTGGCACAAGATGGAGATCCGTGCCAACTCCACATGGATATACTGTCCAAACCCTTTGATCTAAACCATGTAACTCTGTGTCGAGTGGCACAGTGGACATGATGGATGGCAGCTGTTGTTTAAGTGACCTCGGCTTCTTAAGAATGTAAACCCAATTAGGGAATCCCAGCTGCAGTGGGGAGTCAGGCTCTTGTCAGGCCCGGGCCTCTCTGGTTATCAGTTAGGCCCGCTTTGGTAACCTTGAACGATTCACCCTGCCGGCTTGCTACCAGGTTCACATGGGAAATGCAGGCAGGCCTGGAAAGGATTTTAGAGCCATCATGGCTGTAGCATTGTTCATAGGAAGCAGAGGCTTGTGGGACTTGGGGCCTGACATTAATAGAATTTACATAATAGTTGATTTGTCAAGCTCTCATCAATTCAGTACCTGAATACATGGCAAGATCTCAGGCATCCTATTTCAAACAGACTTGTGCAGAAAACTCTCCAGCAGATCATTCCTTTTTCAACTAAGCCAATGACCTGCAATACAGGTTAATATTCTAACTCTTTAAAAATATGAATAATAGCCACCTTCTTTTTTGCAGCTTCCAATGCCTTCTTGCCATCCCAGGCCCAGCTTCTTTTTGTAAAATAGTTGACAGTGGCAAATTCAATCAGCGCAGAAAATACAAATGCATAGCATACAGCTATGAACCAGTCCATTGCAGTAGCATAGGCCACCTTTGGTAGTGAATTTCGGGCACTGATGCTTAAAGTAGTCATAGTAAGGACTGTAGTGACACCTTTAAAAAGAGGAGAAGAAAATCGCAAAACTAAGGTTTACTTGTAAAAGCTATATGTTTTGCAACTGATCTTTAGGCTGACAACACAGTTTGATAGCCCCATGGCACTTCTTTTGAAATCATGTGATGCACAGTGTTGGAAGCTTCAATAAGATATACATTAATACATGTTATGCAAAGAAATAACTGGAAGCTAGAACATAGGAATATAAGCTGTAGACTGAAATATGTACTTCTGCTGATTTTCAACAACAACAATCTAGTTTTATCTACAAAAAGTGGAAGAGGGGATTTGTCTTCTGCCCTTAATAACATCAAGTTCTGCTGTGGAGGGTTAAGAAAGTTAGCAGATTCTAAAATGGTACCGAAGGCATAAATACCTTAAAGGGATGAAATCTCATGGGATCTTGGAAGCTGAACAGGTCAGTACTGAGTAGTATTTGGGTAGAAAATCATCACCAAATACCAGATGCTGTAGGCTACACTGACCAAACCACTTCTGGGGCCCTTCCACACAGCCCTATATCCCATAATATCAAGGCAGAAAATCCAACAACATCTGCTTTGAAATGTGTTATCTGAGTCTACATTGCCATATATTTCAGTTCAAAGCAGATAATGTGGGATCTCTGCCTTGATATTCTGGATTATAGGACTGTGTGGAAGGGCCTCTGATTATTCCTTGCTTTAGAAAATTCACAGGGTTTCTATGTAACTATGTAATTTATATGCAGGGCCAGTATGGGTAGATGGGTCTGGGTAGATTTAATCACCTTTCCTAGTCCAACTGACAAAAACTGCCTCTACTGGTGCTGTTGTCATTTGCTGTCAAGTTGAGTTTAACGTATGGTGACCCTATGAGTACCTAGATTATCTGGATTATTGTTAATTGCATCAAGGAGAGGGGAAAAACCTACATGCCAGGAAGCCCCTTCATGGGACAGGCAGAGGTCACCTTGTATAGCTGAAATTCACTCATGTATAGTTTGGCCTCACTGATAAATCTACTGAGTCAGAAAGTGACTGAAGTATATTGGCCATTTAGTAATGAGCCAAAATATCCTAAAGGTAGCAGATGCTATTTGATCTCATAGGTTAAGCAAGACCAGCACATGATAACTGCAACCGGTACACACAGTTCTCCACGGCCTCAATGATGCTCGCCAATGGCCAGCATCTGTTAGCTGAATGGCAAGGTTAGCCCTGTTTAATATCATGAGGGAAACATGGCATTTGGAAATGCTTAGAAAAAAGGACATTCAAAAGGAGAAAGAAAGTAGTGAAATAACTTACCAAAGACTGTTCTGGCTGGAACAGATTCTCTGTTTAACCAAAATGATACCTGGGATAAGATCACAGTCATAATGCATGGAAGGTAAGTTTGGATGACAAAATAACCAATTTTTCTCTTCAGGTGGAAATGTGCTCTCATTATTGTGTATTCACCTATGGGAGGAAGAGTAGGAAGATACAGGCATTGATGAAAGTTTGAATAGCTGCTCACATACAGCCTCTTTCTATTTCATTTTAAATCCATTTATTCCTGGGATAGGCTAGTAATTTGGTTGGTTTCTGAACATTGCTATGCACAATCCAAGGGTATAACTCTGGTAGATGGGAAGCTACTGTAAATGAGCCTCAAAATAAGAATTTTGTTCCCCAAATAAAATTTTATTTCAGTTCCCACATTTTTAGCATTGCAGGGAGATGCTGAAAATCATTTACATCTAAAAGTCTCATATTTGCTATCTGCCCCTTTTCTTTAAATTTATCCTGACTCTACCATGTAGCCTCATCTTGATTTTTCCCTCTTTAAAAATCATATCTGTATTGTAATGCCTCAAGAATGGCTGAAGATGACTCATGAATGGATAAATAAAGAGCAAAAATATGCCCAAGCTATGCAGAAAATAAATACACAAATAGGCTTTTTCACATCCTGCCCTTTTTCCAGCTTGCTACTCCGAATAGCTTACAAATACAGTAACAATTCACACCACACAAAAGTTAAAATATGATTAAACTATAATTCAATACAAGGTGCTGCAGGTTATGTTTTTGAAGAAGGAACTGACAAAGCTACCCCTGAGTATTCCTAACTTAAGAAAATCCCATGAAATTCATATGGTCACCATAAGTTGACATATCACACACATACACACAATTTAGACAACTTGAGAATGTATATGTCAAAAAAAAGAGAAAACTGTTAAAAAGAAAACAACATCGCACATTATACAACGTCTTCAATGGCTTGGAAAAATCCTTTTAAAAGTCTCCAGCTACCCATGAAGGATAGCAGTGGAGGAAGCAGAAAAGTATCACCTTGTTTTTTAAAAAATCATCTGGGAATTCTAGCCTAATAGAGCCCCCAAGTGATACATCTCTAAGGGCAATACTTTCCACTGAAGGCTCAGCATGGAATCTACAGTATTTTCCAACAAGGTTTTTTCTTAGCCGAATTAAGTGTGCCTGTGTGTGCGTGTGTGTGTGTGTGTGTGTGTGTGTGTCAGCCACAGTGACTGTTCTAAAAACTGTTTCTATACAGCCACACAATTCTTCCAAGTAAGGTTGTCCAAGTCCAGAGGCTGTTTTGCAAAATGCAGATGTTATAGAATGCAAAGAAAAGTGAAGAGACATTGGAAGTGTACTTAAAAACACACATGGGTCTTGTCTACAATGACCATTCCATGCAGGTTAAAGCTAGCTTCAAATTGTGGTGGCCAGACAATAAACTTTCACAGAAGCATATGAAAGAAAGCCCTTCATGCGCATCAGTCCTCTGTGGTTGTAGCACCACCACTCGGGCCTCAAACTGTTTCCAGGATTTGCTGTGTAATCATCTGCACAGTGAAAACACTTCCTTCAATACTGTTTTGAAACTGCATTAAATGGTCAGTTTAGATGAGACTTGGAGCCAATTAACTATTTTTTCTTTGGTTCCTGACACAGCAAGTGAAAAGTTTTTGGAAAGCAGGACAAAGGGAGGAGTAAAAGGAGTTGGGGGATTATTTTCACCCTGTGCTGTTGTTGTGACAACTAGGGCAATGTACTCATAGTTTAAAGAAAATACAATAAAATAATAATAATATAAAAATATCATTAGAACAATTTCCAAAATAGGTCACCACAACAATTTAAAAGGAAAAAACAAAAAACCAGATCAACCAATTAAATATTTTGGCATGAAAATGGTTTTGAGTTGGTTCTGCAGCAGCCGCTATGTATTTTTTTCATGGTTTAAAATCAAAATTGCACACTCTTTATTGTTTGGGGTTTTTTTTAGAAAATAAGCAGGATTGTAGCAAAAAGGGAACAAGCAAAACACAGAGATTATTTCATGGATCCCCACTTGTTATGTTCACATTCTGCAGTTCCGTGGAAGGAAAGAACATTTTAGAAATCCGTTCACAAGTAACCCTGATTACAGGCCTCCTGTGAGCTTGATGAAGTCCAGAAAATCCATAGCCGACTGATGCTTTCCCTGTGTAAAATCGGATTTTTGTATTTTGCTAATCCCTGGTTACAATCTGTGTCCTGCTCTTTGTGATCCACCCTGCAATCTGAATCCACTCTGCCCAGATGTAACCTGGGACATTAGCAAAAAGAAGGAGACAGAAGGAAAAATAAGACCGGGAAGAAAACACTTCTTGACATTGACAAACAAATCTGTTATTAGCTTAAACCTTAGGGAACCTCAGAGACAGCAACTTGAGGATTCTTCCTGAGAATGCATTGCTTCCTTGGGATTAGGTGAGCAAAGACCTTTGCCAGAGTCAGTGACAACAAGCACCAGACCACCCTGAAGCAACCACCACTTGTTCTGGATTGCCACCCAGTGCCAAGGAGCTGTTGGGCACAATTCTGGGAGATGCCTCCGAACACCCTCTGGATTTTTCTCTTGGTTGTTTTGAAGGCGAGGGGAGAGCTGCCGTTTATTGCAGAAAACAATGCAGCGATGATGGTGAACTGGTAAGGAACTCTCCGAATTGACAGCATTGTTTTGCTTTTACTAACCCATGCCCTTTTTTCTATACAAAGTTTATTCTTGTGATTTTTGGAATTGTTCTTTCTGCCCCATTCCCTGCCTCCCGCAGAAAAAAACAAACCTATGTGTTTTGAGTTCTGCTGTAGGATTTTCTTGTGTGGAACACTGAATGTATACACACAGTAAAGGGAGGAGAGAAAAGAGACTCAATAGTGCAATGGCTACTCTGTTTGTTTAAAGGAAATGGTAAAGTTTGTGTTGTCAGTTTAAAAGTAGCCCTACTACCCTGTTTGAGATTGCTTGTAATAGAAAATAAGGCATCTAAGTTCTTGATAATATACTGTAGTTTAGAGATCTGTTTGTTCCTTTGCTGAACAGAAATGAATTGCAGCACAGTAGTTCCTTTTATTTTTCCAAACCATGTGTGTTTGTGTACATGTGTGCGCCTCCTTCTCTATTTTTAAAAACTGCTTAAATGTCCCTTCTTCAGTTGTAGTAAGAGGCAGCTTATGCCTTTTCCTTTTATAGCCTCCTGCTGGTTTCTCCTGAGAGCCCAGGCCATTAATGCAGCAAATCGCTCCCTCACGGCTCCTTCTTCTCTCTATTGGCACTCCCATGAAGTCTCTGGAGAAAGGCACTGCTTGAGGCCACCTTTTCTTTTCCCTTTTCTTTCCCTTTTCCCTCCCCCCCCTCCTTCTGCCCAAGCCTGGGAAATGCTTTGTTTCTAATTATCAGAGACCTCAGCTTCCACCTCATTACCAGAAGCAGGCAAATGTATTATGTAACCCTGTAGGAGCTTCTGTCTGCAGCCCCATGTGACTCTCGGGCTTGGGTGAGCCCCACTCACTTCAGCCATGCCCCCTCCTCTTTCCACATGTGCCCCTTCCAATTGCAGCACCGGGTTGCCCTGACACAGAAGTCTGTAGCTGAGAGGAGGGGGCTCACGTGGGTGGCTGGGCCACGATTAAAGCTTCTTTGCTTCCCTAATGCTGCCACATCTGGCGCCTCCACTTCCAGTTAGGGAGGAAATGGGAACCCTTAGGGTTAGCACCTCCTTTCAGGCCACGTGGTTCCCTGGACACTCTGTGCAAAGCCAGGCAACAGCTGCCACTTTCCCTCCTCTTAACCCCCCCCCCCCCAATGCTTTCATCAAACAAATCATTTTAAAGCTCTGAGAGGGATAGATCAAGTGTGTGTAGGCGGATGTTTGCCTCCTGTGAGGAAATAAGCCAGCACTAGCAAGAGAGAGGCCTCTGCAAATGCAGGAGCCTCCGTACCATGTCCCCAATTCCCCTTCGGAGATCAAGCGGTGTACGTGGGGTGTGCATGTGTGTGTACATTTCCTTGCACCAGTTATGTGGGGCTGGTGCTCTTCCTTTTCTCCTCCCATCCTTCTTCTTCCTGATGATGAATCTGTGTCTTTTAAAAAATCTGCATAAAGGCAGAAATTAACAGATGCAGCTTTCCCCGGGAACAGGCCTGCAGGAATAGAACACCTGCAAAATATTTTTGCTTCTCATTTATCAGTTTAAAATATTCTTTGGGTCATGGAGGAGGAGGAATGTAGCAGGTTGAACAGATATTTAAATTTGTCTTTTTGTATTAGGGCAGTGGTTCTCAACCTGTGGGACCCCAGAAGTTTTGGCCTTCAACTCCCAGAAATCCTACAAGCTGGTAAACTGGCTAGGATTTCTGGGAGTTGTAGGTCAAAACACCTGGGGACCCACATGATGAGAACCACTGTATTGAAGTATTTTAATTTGCAGAGCTTGTTTCTAATTATTGAATGTCATCTCACAGACTATGCACAAGAGAGGCCCTTTTTTACTATCATCCATCCCATTACATGTTTGTAATGCCGTCAAACTGTAACTTCTATCAGCTCTTGGCATTATAGTCAATGGTGAGGGATACTGGGTGCTGTGCTCCAACAACAGATGGAGAATCACTTTCTGGTCTAAAACAAAATTTGTGAGAGGTCTATACCTGTGATGACCCAATTTTACCTATTTTTCAGAGAAAGGAAAAATCTTGATCTTGGAAGACTTATCTTAAGGGTTGGCAAAGTGTGCATAGGCTGTAGGTAGTCCCTGGACTGAATTTTTGAGCCCCATGAAATTTTTGCTGCATGTTTCAGACATTTTTTATCACAAAAGAAAACAAAGTGCCCCTCAAACACTCAAGACAGAACCCGAGAACCGCAAGCTGCCCTCAATACCTCTATTTTTAGTAGAGATCTTCTCAAAACAGTAGCAGAAAGTGATCAACATAACTTTTAGTCACCATTTTGGGAAAAACTTGGGCCACAATAGAATAATTTGTGACCACAGTTGTAAAGGTACAGTCCACAGGGGAATTAGAAATGAACCTTGCACAGTTATCCACCTCTGACCTAGATGTTCCTCACTCTAGCACTACAGTAATGACTTGAGAAGAGCGGATGAGTCACCACTTCAGAAATGCAATGTCTTAATGGAGAGTTCTGATCTTTGGTCCAACATCCAGACCCAGTCAAAAAAATTTGTAGGTGGGTTTCTGGTAAATTAGACTCTAAAACCTCTGGAGGCCCAAAACAACTTTTCTGTATCACCTTTTCCTACCGTATATGAGTGATGAAGCAATGCACATGCATTGATAAATTAGAGTCGCAGAGAGCCAGCAGGGAATAATGATTTAAGTGCAGGACTCTAAAAACCCTGGTCAGGATCCCTGCTTGGCCATGCAAACCCACTGGGTGATGTTGGGAAAGTCACATTCTCTCAGCTTCAGAGGAGAGCAAAAGCAACTCCCTTTTGAACAAAACTTGACAAGTAAACCCCATGACAGTTTTGTCTTAGAGTTGACGTAAGCTGTAAATGACTTGAAGACACAAAGCAATAGTAACAATAGTAGCAGCAACAACAGCAGAGCCACAATTAAAACATTCATTAAAGAATCAGGAAGGGAAGCATTATAAGAAATCCAAGTATAAACTGGCAAGCTGTTTTGAAAATGTGAAAGACATATCAGGACTGTCTAACGATCAAGTTTCTTATTATCTAGTGTTATTGAAAAGATAACTCACCTGTGCTGGTACTGATGTTTTCTGAATCTACACTTTGTCCCATTAGGTGATACTGGTTAAGCCTAGACCCATCCTCGGCTACCACCACAGATGTGGCTGGTGTGTTAGTCCACACATAGATCACTTCAGAATTGGGATAAGCATCTGGAAAAGGGAGGGGGAAAGAGAATATAAATATATAATAATAACTCTGAGCAATAATACTGTATGGGAAGTAGACTTCAGTCTGTGAAAAAGCTAGGCTCCAAAAATGCCTCTATCAGGATTTCATTCTGGGACGGCTGAAAGAATAAATAAAAAAAATGAAGATCTGTGGGATGATCAGATGAACCCTCATGTGTCAGGGGACAAAAAGAACCGTTGAAAGAGAGTCCTTAGCTTCCAGAATCCCCCTCTTCTCTTTTGCCATTAGCTAAGCATGGATGAACAACAATAGAAGTGGCACACATATTTGCTATTCAAATAGATATTCTATATTTAGGTTAAAGTTCATAAAAGTACTGGGCCTTCCACATCCATGGATTTTCCTTCCACATATTCAACCACCTATGGCTTGAAATTTTTTTTAATATCCCAGATTTTGCCATTTTATATGAAGGACAACAATTTACTGAACCACTGTATATGACAGAACTTGATAATCCATGGATCCATGAGGGTCTAGGAATCAAGCTTCAGTTGATAGCAAGAGCTCACTGTATCTCCATATTTAATTTCTCTTTAAGTCTTATAAAGTTGAATGGTGGAATTTTACAGAAAGAGAACTGATCTGAGAAATAGTGAATCCTACAGATTTAAATATTTGGTGAATGGGCAAAAGCAACAAATAATTGAATTCAATTATTACTTAAGTCTTACACCAAAACCCATTTCCAGTGATATTTGATGCATGTATTTCTTTTTAAAAATAAATTGGATGACATCTCCTGGAATCCCACAGCTCTGACCGCTGTTGTAGTCCAAAAATTTAACAAGCTCTGCACTAGATTTACATGGAACAAGATAATTGCATTCTATTCCTGGCCTGGAGATCTCTCTGTAAGACAGCTTCATGACATTGGGAGAAGAGGGGAATGCTTTTATTGAATTTGTTTCAGGATAAAATTATAATCAATGCAAAGGAGAGACAATATTGTATGTCAGATCTACACAGTTTGTAATCCAATTTGGCTTCTAGGCTTTATAGGTCCAGAAAGAGATGGGAGCGGACCTTCCTTACACCTTATAACATAATGTGCAGAGAGAATGGGTGTGGGGCAGTAAGGAGGTGATGGGAGGAAGTGGAAGGCCTCTGAATAGATGGGCTGACAGTCTTGGAATCATGTTTCCTTTCTTCCCTACATGTGCCTGAAATGTCCACTTATACCTCAGAGCTATGGCAATGGAGCTTCCGTTGGCTAGCTGGTGACCGATGGTGGGTAAAACACCACAAATTAAGGTGGTGAGTTGCTACACCATCATTGGTACGTCTGAAGTTCAGTCTTCTACTTTAATGGTAGTATTACTGCTGTACCCATCCTAACAATCAAAGTCTGGGTATTATCACTTATATGTCTGAGCAAGTCCAAACAAATATGGTTGATTGTTGTATACAGTGGACAGTGTGTCCTTTCTTGCTTTAATGGCAGTCCAAACTATGTAACACCAGCTTTGATTTTTTTATTCTGTTGCAACAGCCTTGGGTCTGTGCTCAGAGAAGGGCAGGATATAAATTTATCAGATAAATAAATATGGTCCAGAAGCCCCATCTAGGAAACAATCAAACTCTTGTGTTTACTATCTGTCCAGGGCTGCAAAAACTAGCACTGTCAAGCATATAATAGGTGGTTTTAAGCATGGACTTCATCTGATTTGGTAGGTCACAAACTGAATAGCACTGATTTCAAGTGGTGAAATAAGCATAAGTATATGCATTAAGTAGAAGAGTTAATTAATATGATGCAAGCCTTGCATACAAGTCCAAGTTGTTTAAGAGTGGGTAGAAAATTGCATATTTCCTAAAAGGGTAGTACAGAGTCATAAACGAAACAGCTACCGCTGCGGTCACCTCAGGATTTTGTTATGAGATTTCGTGTATTTTGAGTGGCTATTCAATAAAGCAACCTTTACTATCTTGAAAGTTGTGTGAGAGAAAAAAACATTGGCAATCTCTCTTGATACCTGATTAGTTACAAAACAAGTTTCTCTAGAGATAATTACAATACAAAGCTGTTCTCTGTATTAGTTTTGCATTTCCTGAATGGTGAGGAAAAATAATATAGCATATATTAGTCAAAACATTCATATATACTTCCTGATTTTAAAATTGAGGCTACTATTTTGTAGCTTTCTAACAAGATGTTGTAACTGATGTAGCACTAGAAGAAAAAGTACAAGCAGTGGTGCCACTCTGCTAGTGGGTACATGTTCAACTAGGTATTGCAGAAAAGTTATAATTAAGAGCCCTTCTACACAGCAGAGTTTAAAACTCTGCTTCATTGCACATTTGGTGTTCACACCGGCTTGCCTTTTTAGTGAGGGGGTGGCCACACTCCCTCCCATGCTCAACAAGCATTGGCACGGATGGGCTGGGTAGAATGGCCACTTGCCACCTGTCCTATCTCACCCTCTTTCCTAACTGTAAAGGGTTAAATAAAGGCTCCTTATCCAGCATGGCCGATGCAAAACAAAGCACTTAGAACCCTCCAAGCTGGGTAATAGCTAGGAAAGGGGGCGAGGGAGGAAAGGATGTGAGGAGACTGCTGCTGAGATTGCTGATGGTGATCTCAGGAGCAGTTTCCACAGGCCCCATACCTCCAAAGATCAGTACATTAGTGAGGTCTGGATCTTTGGTAGTGTTATTATAACCTAAAATAAATCTGGATTATCATACATTTGAATGTTTTGATGCCTCATGATAAATGCGTCTCCTACACTGTGTTTTAGAGCTGTATAGATGGAGTCAAACATAGAGTGCAAACATCACCTGGCATACCATATATTCTGGCATACTAGATGACTTTTTATGCCTGGAAATTTTATTAAAAGTTGGGGGTCGTCTAGTACGCCGGGTATAAATTAAAATAATAAGTTAAAGAAAAAAAATAAAATCGCCCTTAGTGGTGCAGCTTGAGGAGGGAGGGAAGAGGGAGGGAGGGCATGGGGAGGAGGAGTAGCAGGCTGCATTGCCACGGAGACTGACTGGGGGTGATGTCCCGCTGGGCTTTCCCTACGGCCCGCGCCGCTCTCCATTCAAGAACCTCCTCCGCCCTTACCTCTTACCTCCTCTGAAGGCTTGCCTAGGAGTCAAGGGACTACTGCTCCTAGCATGCCTCTGGGAGCACATCCAAGGCACACCGTCACCGAGCGCTGCTAGGAGTCATCCAGAGATGCTTCCTTGAGCCTCCAGATGCCAACTCCTAGCAGCACTGGGTGACGGCATGACTTGGATGTGCTCCCAGAGGCATGCTGGGAGCAGTAGGAGTCAAAGGACTACTGCTCCCAGCATACCTCTGGGAGCACATCCAAGGCACGCCATTGCCCAGTGCTGCTAGGAGATGCTTCCTTGGGCCTAGGCCAGCGCAGTAGCTTTCAGAGGAGGTAAGCGGTGAGGGTGAGGAGGTCCTTGAATGGAGAGTGGTGGGGGCCGCGAGGGCATAGTTTTGGAAGAGGGGGGTAGTCTTAAACGCCGAGTATATCCTTATCTCTGTATTTTATCTTTAAAAGTTTGGGGGTCATCTTATACCCATAGTCACCTTGTATTCCAGAATATACAGTTACAAAGTTACAAAGTTTCTATGCAATAGCTTGTACCACTTGGATTTGAGCACTGTATATTACCTATATGAAGGACAAAAGCAAAGCATCTCTAAGCAAGAGAAGCTTTGTTTTTTTGGATGGACAATACTAATAATAAAGCTTTATTTTTATCCCACCCCCTCTCCCCAAGGAACTTGGGGCACAACCCTCTTTGATTATCTTAAAGGCAATGAATCAAACTCATGTCATCCTTTCTTCCCTTTCTGTGGATTGCAAGTCAAAACTCACAAAATTGCTTCATTTAAGATGTCTGTAATACATACCATAGTCTGAATTCAAATCGTTTGACCCAGAAGTTCTTAATTTCTGCCTGGTCCATGGAAATTAGGGGGGGGGGTTATGTACTGTATATATTTCAAGGATTCTGTGAAGAAGGCACAAAAAGCCTTTTGCTAGTAAATTGCAGTTGGATTATTAATAGATTTGATTGAAAATGTTCTTTCTAAGAATCCTCAAATAGTCCAATATGTTTCTATGGTCAACTTCCTCTGATCATGCTGGAGGAGCTAGAGATTTCTAGAGAGAACACCTCTGTAGGAATTGCTAAGTACTCCAATGAGATTCTCTGATCATTTTCCAGTGAATGTTGGCCACAGTGTCATAGAAGATGGAAAAATTCCTAGATAGGTTCAAAAAACAATAATTTCTTTATTTGTGGTATTTGACTTTCACAGGGGTCCTGTGCCTCTAACCCCTGTAAATGGATATGTTATCTGTAGCAGATTCTCAGGCCCCTTCTACGCTGCCTTATAAAATCCAGATTATCTCCTTTGAACTGGATTTAATGGCAGTATAGACTCATATAGCCTCTTTGAGTTCCCTTTGGGGGAGATAAAGTGGGGTATAAATAAATATAATAATATAATCCAGTTCAAATCAGATAATGTAGATTATCTGCATTGATAATCTCATTATATGGCAGTGTAGAAGGGGTCTCGCTTGGGATCCATGGCCTCAAAGTGGTTAACTCTCTAAACACTGGTCTGTAAATACTATGATGCCTAACAAGATAGACAACACAATATTTGATCATGTTTAGCATTCAAGGGTCAAGAAAATAGCATTAGGCTGATATTATTTGATGTAATAAAGCTGAAGAATGGGTTTGAAAAAGACCTGGAAGATCAGAGTAGCAAATGCTACCTTTCAGGACACTAAACTCAGAGCAGAGGTTTTCATTTTAAACCAAGCATTTTTAGATTCAATAAAACAAAAAGCCTTAATCCAGAAAAGAAACTGGAATAATTTTTCTTTGCAAGTGTACCTCCCCTGCTTTTGTTCTTCTTGATTGAAGGACACTGTGCTGGAAACCTATGGAAGTGCTATGAATAATGAAACTGAAAGATCATCAGTGCTTGGAAAAGCTATTTGTGAACAGCACTAAGCTTCCAGAATCCCTTAGCCAGCATGACTAACACTGGTCATCCTTGACTGAGGATTCTGGGAGTTACAATGTATTGTTGCTGCTGTTACTTGCTGCTGTATCAAGGCAGAGAAAAACAACAGATTAAAATACAACAGATTAGATACTCAACACCAGTTAACACACAACATCAATTAACAATTCATAACACCTATTAAATCCAAAAACCAATTTTTTCGAACAGTCAATGCATACTTTAAAACTTTTTAAACTATCTGGATATGCCTGCTGGAAGAGTCATTTTCAACTCTGGCAATGCCTGAATAACAATACTTTAGCCATGCATTGGTAATGCAGATGTCTCTATACATTTGGATTTCTTTTTACTCAGATCCAGATGCACTTGAATATGCCTGTAGCCCTGGTAGACCAAGCAATAAAGTAACTCTTTTTGGTTAGCCTCCTGACCACACATTTCCCATTTTTCTGGTTGAAAAGGTCACTTGCATTTTCTGCAAGTACATATTCTCCTTTAAATAAATTGTAATCTTTCACACACATTTAACGTTTTAAAAAATACATTTTCCCCCAAAACCAAAGTAGACTTTCAGTCATTTTTGTTGGTGGTGTTGTTTTGGCATTCTGTGAGGCCCCTGGAGCATTGGTTTCTAAAATCCGATGCATTTGACTGCTTCGGATTTACAGTCTTCAGCTGTATTTCTTAGCAACCTACTTCAAATGTAGTTTCTTTCCACAGATCTCTATGGGTCTGTTTATTACTGAAGCATAAAGCTCAAACACATTAGACTTAAATTCTAAATGCTGTAAGTGCCAGTAATATCACCACTCATGCCCACAGGATTTGTCCTAAGCATATAAATAAGCACCTCCACCATCACTACTAAGAACAGTAGAATGAATGCTAACAATAATTTCAGCATTTCTAGCACTTCAAGTATTGAAAGCATTCCCCACAAATTATTGGCATAATTTTTAAAATAAATTACACATGAACAGCACTATTATTATCCCCATTTCATGGTGGTATGCAAAAGAAAATGGTTTTGATATCCCATTTGTCATTATTAAAAAGTTTGCTTTGTTACTAGTTTACAAAAAAATGGTTATTCATGTGCACAAAACCAATTCATTTAATTACATATTTATTTCATTATGTGTGTGTGTGTGTATCATGTATGCTGGTAGCAATGCTGTACTTCATTTTGAATACTGTCTCTCAGCAGCCATCACTGTATTTTCATTCGATATAGTACATGTGTGGCTCCAAGACATCGTATGGGGAAATGATAGCAACCATCACAAAATGCCCAAAATCTCAAATGTTGTCCTTCATCATAGGATTTCATTTTCTGTTCTTGGAATGCCATGGAAAGGTGAAAAATCCAATACATCCTGGAAAAATATAATGCTTCCAAGCAGAGCCAAAAGCTGAGTACCTTCACCACATGAGACATGAGACATGAACAAGATACTGCTAGAGTGCTCCTGAGTACTTTGATGGTGTTTTTCTGCATGGCAGGGGAATGGACTTGATAGCCTTTGTGATCTCCTCTATCTCTATGATTCTATGACTCATGACAATATTTTCATAGCAAATAGAATTAGACCAAATTATCTTCATTTGGTTCAATTTTGTATACAGTATGAATCCCAAGCCTTGTTATAGTAGACCCCCCACCTTCATGGGAATTAGGAGAGAAGACCCTCTGTAAAAGTAGAAAAACGTGAATTAAAAGAGCATTTTTAACCTCAAAGGACACCTCTCTAGCTAGCAATCTCTAGGTTCTCCGAGACAACTTCACAGTCAACTTTCACTGGAAGATGACCAAAGGGTCATTCTGGATTACATAGTTCTATAGAGAATATATTAGTCAAATCCATACATAATCAAATCCTCAAAGGTTAAACTCCCAAATGTGGAGGGCTGACTGGATACTGTAGACAGGAGATAAGTGTAAGATACAGTGACTTGTCTAAGTTTATCTTGTCACCTTGTGGCTTACATTTGGCCTTCTCAGCTCCCACAGTGCACTCACATGCTAGAGACATAATCATGATTGGATGTTTCTTCATGGTACAAATCCCATTGTGTAAACAGTCTAGTGACATAATTTTTCCCACGCAACTGATATTGTGTATCTGGTATCAATTACAAAGAGACAAACTATTCTCCTGCCCATACAGTTGCATTGTATACATGCAGCCTTCAGTCACAATGGCACACATAGCAGAGAAGTGGTTCTTCTCAGGCAGCTTTGTCTAAAAAGGGTCTTAAGAAAATCGGCTTTGAGACTTCAACTGATTTTGCTCTCCCTGTGTGTATAATTCATCTTGATCTAATGTACATCCAGCTTAAAACAGGAATGGAGAACCTTTCACCCTCCAGATATTTTGGGTTTCAATACTCAAAAGCCTCAGGCAGCCTGGCCAGTGGCAAGAAATAGACTTGTAGCCCCAAATACCCAGACAGCTAGAGATTCCCGTTTCTGGTTGTTGTTGTTTTTATATAAAAAACAATGATTCTTTTTCATTGATATGGAAAATTATCCCTGCTCAAATTCCATCTAAAATCACCAAGAATGTACAGTATATATCTACTAGAGGCGCCTGCAGGATTATTTTAGATGTAGAAAGGTTTAATTAATTGTTTTTCAAATCTTTTTATTAATTTCTTGTAATAGTATTTTACTTTCTTTGTTTTAATACTCATACAAGTTTAATTCCATTGTAATATTTCTTTTTGGATGTTTTTTTAACTGTATTGCTTTAAAAGTGTAAATCCACCTTGGTAAAAAAAAAAAGGCTTACACAGGGTTGTAGATTTTTCGGGCTATATGTTCTAGAAGTATTCTCTCCTGACATTTTGCCTGCATCTATGCCAAGCATCCTCAGAAGTTGTGAGGTCTTACATATTTTGCCAAAGAGTAAAAATAAATGCATCATCATTATTATGATTATTTCCAAAAGTCTAATTAATTCTTAGTCATCTCACTTTTTCAGATGCTTTCAAAATGTCCCAGTTTCATTCCCCCTTCCCCTCATCCTTACTGTATAAATATGTATAACTCAACTTCCTGTATAAGTAGAGGGCAGGTTTTAGGGTCAAAATCAGAGATTTTTATATCATTTGTGACAGAGAGTGTGGTTGGAGTAGTGGGGCAGGTGTGTATTTTAGATTCTTCCAGAAGATTGTGTCTTTTGCCACTACTAAGAAGATAGTTCCTTTAAAAACAAGGATTAAAATACAATGTTTACAATGATACATTGACAAGTCCATCCTAATTTCTGAGTCAATTTTTCAAAGCTTATACAGCGTGAGTCAAAGGTCAAAAAGACATTTCAATATTTAATAAGTCCTTCATTTTTTAATTTTTTATTTGAAATACCAGAACATCATATACAGTATATACATCTGTTGGCATATGGTATATAATTATAAGGGTTTTCTTAGGCAAGGAATAGTGAGAAGTAGTTTGCCATTTATCTTCCTCTCAATATAGTCTATACTATGTGGTGTCCCCTAGCAGTCCCCTTCAGACTACTAATCATGCCTGCCTCTGCTTAGCTTCTGAGATACAATGAATTTTGGTGCCTATACATAGAAAAAAGAAAGGCTAGGCATGATGGAGTCATGCCTCCCTTTCTCTCTCTCCCTCCATAGCTGAAGTAGTGGCAGTTGAGATTGGGAAGGGATTCTATCAGCTCCTATGCCTATCCATGGTAGAGCAGTGATTGCCTCTTTTTATCTCCCTCCATGGCCAGGACAGAGATAGTTGGGATGTAGGGAGAGCCTTTTATCAGCTTTTTCTGAGCCTAGAGCATAGTACCTGTCTCTCCTTCAATCCTCCTACAACCAGAGCAGTGGTAGTTGAAATAGAGAGAGGGCATTTTGTTTGCTTCTGGGTGTAGGCATATTGGAATTCTGCTTGCTTTGTCTTCTCAGGCCTTTCATTCCCTTCCATTCCCTTCCTTTTGCTCACTTATGTTAATATTTATACTGGTGCATTTATTTTTGGATACGACATTTGATCTGGAATGAATGTGAAAATTGATTCTGAACTGTGCTTTGAGGACGCCTGTGTAATTACCTCTCAAAGGAAAGCAGCCGGAATCCGTTATTTCAGCTGCTATTGTTTTCCTTTTGTGTGCTCTCCTGCTCAGCTTGTCGACTTATTGTCACTATAAATCTTCCCTTGAAAAGGGCCATGGTGGTTGAGCATTGTAAGAGGACTATTTTTGAGTAGCATCATTAGAAGCTGAGCATACTGAGACTGGAGGTCTTGTAAGCAAGACAGCAGAATGCTGACTTAAAAGCCAAGCCAAAAATTGCAGGCCAATTTGATAGAGCCAAGAATTCAAAATTATTTTACTCTGTAGTGATGCTTTAAAAAAGGACTGTTCTCTTGTGTTTAAAGGATACATTAAGGAAAAAGATTAGACACCCATAGTCTACAAAATAACTTAATTTGCATATTACATAAAATCTGTCAAACGTCTACACATATAGGGTTTAACAAATTTTCCTACAGTGCCATAATCATATGCAGGATTAGAAGAAGGAAGTTGGAAACAATCAGAAAATGATTCATCCTAATCTCCAAACCCAATTGTTTCTAAACTCAAAGTCATCTCTATTAGTTGGTTGATCCCTGCAATCATAAGGAAAATAGAGACATGATGAAAATGAGCCTGATGATGTATCTGCACTACAATAAATATCAATTTCATACTGCTTTAACTGTTGAAGGTCCATTCAACAAAATCCTGAAATTTGTAGTTTTGGGAAATTTTCTTATAGAAAGCTACTGTGCATGTTTACAGAGAATTCTAAGCAGCTTTGCAAAGGAGAAGTCCCGCGGTTTCCTAACACAACAGTTAAAGTAGTATGAAAATAGTAGAACAGTGTAATGTAGACCCACCCTGATTTTTACAGAAGTTCTGTATCCCCACAAGTGGTTGCCTTTTCAACACTACAGTCTATGTTTACAGTTGCCTTTTCAACACTACAGTCTATGTTTTCAGATATGCTGGGTGGTGGAGTTTCTCTATGTCCCACAACCTTCATAGGTACCTCTGGTGGCAGTGTAGAAGTGCCTTCTCATGGCCCTTCTAAACTGCCATATAATCCAGAATATTAAAGCAGGTAATCCAGATTATCTGATTTGAACTGGATTATCTAAGTATATACTGCCATATAATCTAGTTCAAAACAGATAACCTGGATTTTGTACAGCTAGGCAGAAGGGGTCTCAGTGGCTTCCCCAGTCTGTGCAACTCCTTCCCAGTTCAACCAAAATAAAGTGCCAGATCTTGCTAATTGTTGTGCTGGGGTGCTTCAGTGTGCCTACATGTTTAAGAATAATATTTTTAATCTGATTTCAATTTTGGGTAGTTTAATCTCATTTTAACTTTCGATACTTATGGGTTTTTAATTTGTTATGAGCTGTTTTGAGTCCCAACTGGGAACAAGGAAGAAAATAAATAATCATAACAGCAGCAGCAACACAATCAGAAGAAGAAAGAGGTAAAATACAATGGACAGCAAACAAATATACTGGAACCATGCTGAGATGATAAGATTTCAGAGTTGGAAACAGGGGCGGTCCTACAAGGTAGGCCAAGTAGGCGGCCGCCTAGGGCGCTATCTGGGAAGGGGGCGCCATCCTGGCCGCATGGGGTACCATCCTGGCCCTGCCGATGTATTATAATGTCAATATATTATAATATAATTATATTGTAATGTAGTATAATTATGATATAATATAGTATGAGTATGGTATAATATATTGTATATACATTGATACAATATAATACTACTAATGGTATTGTGATATTATAATTGTATACAGTATTTGTTTTACATGGGGGGCAAATAATGTTTTTTTTTTTTGGGCACCAAAATAATGTTCGCCTACCATTTCAAATTACCTTAGACCGCCCCTGGTTGGAAACAACAAAATAAGTCTGCTTCTAACTCAAACATTTCCTTCCCACTTTTACAAACATTGAACAACAAATGATCTCACAAGTAAATGGAACATAGCCCCAACTTCATGCTTCCCTGATCAGCCTATCTAATTATTAGCAAGTGAAACTTGTAACAGAGAATGGCCACCTAACAGGGTTTTTTTTATTTTGCATTTTTTAATAGCTTCACTGTTTTCCAATTTGTTTCTGAGCACAAATCAAGGTACTGAGTTTGACCTACATTATACACCTGCTAAGCACTTTTCACCACATAACAGATTCTTATAGAGGACTGCAAGTTCTCCTATGAATCTTTAAGATCTTTCCCAGATGCCTTGATCGAGAATTCCATAATGTCTTAATTTTAGCAGCCTGAACATAAAATTTTATCACACTGGCTGACATATTCTGGAATTTGTAGGCCAAAAAGTAGCCTTTCCCGTTGTCTTAGGACAATGATATGATGTTCACTGTGGTGGTTTCTAGAGATGTGGAAAATGGGAAATTTCCCATACCGTGCACACAAACACAAATGTTTATCTATAGTTGTCTGGGCAACTTGTACAGTAGAGTTTTGCTTATCCAACCTTTGCTCATCCAATGTTCTGTATTATCCAACACAGTCTGCCTCCCTCCGGATTCACGGCTGTTTCAATACATCACAATGTTTTGGTGCTTAATTTGTAAATACAGTAATTACTGCACAATGTTACTATGCATTGAGCTCCTTTTTCTGTTGATTTTTTGTAAAACATGATGTTTTGGTGTTTAATTTGTAAAATCATAACATCATTTGACGTTTAATAGGCTTTTCCTTAATCCCTTCTTATTATCCAATATTTTTGCTTATCCATTGTTCTGCTGGCCCATTTATGTTGGATAAGCGAGACTCTAATAGCCATATTAGAAGGGCTAAATATAGGACACAAACATCTTGGTATTTTTCTGAGAATACAAACATCAGCAACCCCATGTTCAGAGAAACAGACTAACAAAAGAACATCCTGCTTATTTCTTTTCACAAGTTCTTATGTTCCCAATCAGTCAGGAAGTGGGTAAGTATGTGCCATTCATATCCATGATTTGGTGAGATAAAATGTTTTCTCAAGTTGAAATGCAACTGATAAGTGAGTGAGAGGAGTGAAATTATAGTATAGTTATACCTCAGCAAAGGAAAGTTCAACTGCTGTTACTACGAATGTGCCCTAGAGTCAGTGTATATTCTGATGTAGCCATTGTTTGTTAAGTACATGTCTATACGGGAGAATCGGTGTGGTACAATGACTTGAGTGTTGGAGAAGGATTTGAGGAGGCCATGATTCAAATTCTTACTTTGCTGTAGAAACCCAATGACTGACTCACTTGACTTTGGAAGAAAACAATGGCAAACTTCATCTGATGAAATTTTGCCCAGAAAATCCCATGATTGGTTTACCCGAGGGTTGTCATAAATTGGAAATGCCTTGAAGGCACACCATAGGAACATATGCTAGTCTCTTTACATTACTATGCCCGAATATAGTAGATAGAGCAGTTGAAAAATTCCCTGTTCTACATTTTCTGGAAAACACACACCATTGGTATTATCTACTTGAGGAATGCTTTCCCCATGGAAATCTAGTTGACTACCTTGCAAGCCATTAGACACCACTCAAAATGAAGTTATCCCATGCTTTTAGTGTTACGTATTTATTGTTGCTTTAACTGATTTTATTTTATGGCTACTTTTTTGTTTATTGATATCTCCACTTTTATTCCTCTCACTTCTGCTTTTACTGTTGCTCTACTGTGGATTGAGTATCTTGTGTTTAAATTGATGGTTTTAATTTTTTTCCTGTTAAGCATCTTAGAAGCTTTTATGTTGAAAGGTAGGGCATAAATATTTTATAAAAATAGAAGTGGAAGGGTCTCTTACATTCAACTTTTTTCTCTACATGGTCATTGCAGGAATAACATAGAAAAATCTGTGATATTTATACAACTCAAGAACCTTAGCACTAGGTTGTTTACCTCTTTACAGGGATTGGGCAAAGAAGTCTGTGCTTGCCATTTACCCAGAGTGGATTTCCTTTCTCTTTCCTAGAAGAAGCATAAGGAATGCAAAAAACTGTGTTGACTCAAAACTTCATGACCTCCATAAAAGCTATCATCAGTGCATCAGCATGAGAATCATGGCGCTGTATTCCACTTCTATGTTCTTGAGTGTACCCTATGAAATTCTGAGGCATTTGTAATAGGGCAAAGCATTAGTTTCCTGGCTGAGCTCTCTGGCTTATCTAAACTAAATATCCCAGGATTCCACAGGATGCAGCCATGGTAGCTAACTGTGCCAAGTTGATATGGCTATGTAGTGTGCTATGGTGCCATGACACTAACAGTAACAACAATGGACTTGTGGAGTCATATCTGATTTTGTCACCATATCCTCTATGTGGTGCCTCACTGTATGAGATCACTCAAGAAGAAGAGATCCTGGTGTGATTCAGGCCCCTTCTACACTGCCATATAAAATCCAGATTATCTATTTGAACAGGATTATATGTGTATACACTGCCATATAATCCAGTTCAAAGCAGATAATCTGGATTTTATATGGAAGCAGAAGGGACCTCAGAGGATGGCACCAAAGAAAAACCAACAAGAGAATGTGAGAACTGTGGATCTGAAAACCATGGAAGAAGTTGGCTAGTACTCTCCATAAGCTACTAAGTACAGCTCACCTGATTTACATATAGTTGCAAACTTATCACATTGGCCACTGGAATCACCATGGCTAGTGGTGAATCCTGTGGTGCCCAGCACGGGATGTGGGGAACCTATTGCCCCACACCCCACATTGCTCAACTTACTCCAAACCCCATCCATGGGAGGGGGAGGAAGTGTCCCATGTTGCTGCCGCAGCAGCATATGCCAGTTCCACTTTGGTTTAGCCATAGAGCCCCGCTGGAAGTAGCTGTATGTTGTGGGAAGGGAGCTGGTGGGCTCTATGGCTAAACTAAAGTAGAACCAGGATGTGCAGCCCCATCTGATGAGGTTGTTAGTATACTTGATTGAAATGGAACACTGGCCAACATTGCTTGGGAATAAAATTTGCATATTCATTTGAATAAGCAAAAAACCAGAAACACATCTGATAATATTTGCAATGTGACAGACAGTTTGGAGACATGAGAGCAGTGGAGCTCTGCCTGTTGTTCATGCAAGAGTACTTGGCCTCCGCCATAACTCCTAAAACGCTTCTGCTACCACAGCAGGAGCCTATGAATGATGGACTTTGGAAGTAGCAGATGCTGTGCTATGTCACGCTAACTCATATTGAGAGTCTACCTAATTTGATTTAAAAGCTTTGTATTTGCCCAAGGCTGGGGGTCAGCAGCTTTCTTTTCTTTATGATTATTGTTCTGAACAACACTGAAGAAGCACTAGGGCTCAATGGGATGAAGCAATCCATAAACTGCACTTCTCTGAACAAATGTAAAAGCTGCTCATTAGAGAATAGCTACTACTGTGGACTAGTACTGCAGGGGCTACAATGGAGAAAGTTATTTCATGTATCTAAATGGAAATATTTTGTTTAATGTGATGGATTATTATACAGGAATCATATTACATAATTGTACTTTTTAATTATAGGGCTAATGTTGACTTCACCACGTCTAAACTCTTTGTACGTCATAAACTAAACATTTGTGATGTAGCAAAGACTATAAAACACATATAAAACAATGTGGCATACTTCTAAGGGAAAATAACAGAAATGCATATAGTCAAACACCTTCACATTTTGATTTGCAGTTTTTAAAATGTTATTTGTGGGAGACAGGTGGAAGGACTCATACTTGATTGTGCTTCATATCAAACTGGCATGCCACAAACCACTTATCTTAAATAAGGGTATAAATGTTGATGATCTTCAATTGATTTAATATCAAACCTTTTTGGTAGACCCCAAAACTAGGGGAGCACTTAGACTTTTATCAGTACGGTATATATTTTATCAGTACAGGCAGTTCCTGAGTTACAAACATCCAACTTACAAATTCCTCATATTTAAGACCAAGAGTGAGACAACAGGAAATGAGAGAAATCTCAGAAGGGAAATTCACTTCTGAAAGAGTTATCATGGGGGAAAGGTGTCTCCATGGAAGTTTTATCCTGGTTTGCACAACAAGCCAAATATCCCAAAAATCCAATGATCACATTGGTGATCATATGAGGTGAAATCTTTTGAACAGGGGCACAGATAGCAAAACAAACACGGCCAGGGTATTAACCATTCCCTTATCTCTATCTATCTATCTATCTATCTATCTATCTATCTATATGGATTTACACTTTAAAATGTACCTGTACCTGTTCTGACTTACAAACAAATTCAACTTAAGAAAAAACCTACAGAACCTATCTTATTTATAATTTATTTATTTATTTATTTACTATATTTATATACCGCTTTTCTCAGCCCTTGGGCGACTCAAAGCGGTTAACAATAGCAAAATTCAATGCTCAAAATATCATAAAACAGTTAAAAACAATTAAAACGATAGCATAATAAAAATCAATTAAACATCAGTAAAATATCTCATTAGCGTCTCATAGTTAGAATCAAGATCCAGTCTCATCATCCAATTGTTCCATATTCCTATATTCATTACACTGCCTATTCAAATGCCCACTCGAACAACCAGGTCTTCACTTTCCTCCAAAATGCTAACAGGAAGGGAGCCAATCTAATTTCTGTAGAAAGGTGTTCCACAGCCGAGGGGCCACCACTGAGAAGGCCCTGTCTCTTGTCCCTGCCAAACACACTTATAATGCAGGCGGGACCAAGAGCAGGGCCACCCCAGACAATCTTAAAACTTGGGGACTGCCTATATACTGTCTAGTGGTAACTGTTCAATGTTTCTGCTCTTCCTTTTATGATTGCTGAAATCAGACTATTTATTTTATTTCGTCAAACTTGTATACCGCCACTCCCCGAAGGCTCGGAGCGGTTTACAACAGTTTGAGTGCCCAGAGGCAACATCAAGACAACATATACAAAAATAGACAAGGGAAAGAACAAGAGGGTAGGGAAGAGGGGGGGGGAGTGTCAACGGCGGTGTCCTTAGGGTCTCGCCCTGCCATCAAACGGAGGCAGGCGGGGGTGACCCAGTAGAATCGCCCATGCCAGGGGGCGCAGACTCCCACATGGGGGCCTGGGACGGAGATCCCGGCCCGGCTGCGCAATGTCCCTTGAGTCAGATATGGATGTCCAGTGTGATTCTCGGAGCTTCAACTGCTTGTAGCAGGAGCTCCAGAATGTCCTGGTGGAAAATGTCCTCGGGGCCCGTGCCAGCCTCGGCACAAAACGTCCTCCGTTGGATGGGACGAGAGGGAGGCTGGCTCTGGGGAGCCTTCGGTCATCAGGGCCGGGCGCTGCTCTCGGCCTCCAGTCCCGGGCCTGGGAAGGGGCTTGGGCACCAGCCTTCCTCTTCCGGGGGCGCCTCCTCCTCTTCCGGGGGCCTCACTGGTTCCTGGGCGGGTCAACGCCGGGAGTTGAGTCCTCCAAAGGCAGGACTTCTGGCTGTTGATTGTTTCCGGGTGATGGTGCTTCTTGGGGCCTCAGCACATGGGCTGGCTGAGCGTCCCCAAGGACGTCCACCATGTTGGGCCTCGCTTCCTCAAGGAGGCTCCCCCAACTCTTCCCAGGGCGGCGGCGACGGCGACAGGCCTCCGGGGGAGGGGCCAGGACAGCCGAAATGTCCAGCTCGATGAGCTCCGGGTCCACCTGCGGCGGGAGGTCCTCGGGGCCCGACAGTCGGTGTTCAGGGTGCTCGGGCAACTCCTGCGCAGCGGACGGTAGGCCAACCTGGGGGTCGGCCTGGGCCGCGGGGGGTGCTGTCCTTTCGGGAGCCTCGGCCTCGACAATGGCCAGCCCAGCTCCAACGTCGGGAGTAGCCTTTTCCCGATTCTCCCCGGTTGACCGGGCCTCATTGGGAGGGGGCCACTGGGAGTCCCGGTCAGGGTTGGCGCTGGGGAGGGTCGACAGGGCCACAGCTGATGGGGCAGGCCTCACTTGGTCCATCACCGCGGGGCTGGAGGGAAAGTCCCATGACTGGTCCCATAGAAAGTCCTGGCCTGCAGGGCAGGCTCGCGAAGGATCCTCTGAGCTGATGGGATCCTGCTTCAGGGCCGGGAGCTGAACTGTGGGGATTCCCATAAGCCCCAACAGGGCACTGTATTTGTCCCCAAATTCGTTAACATGCTCCATCAGTTTTGCATACTCCTCGAGTAGTTCGGTGTATACCCGGGGATCGAGTTAGCTGGTGGCAGGGGCCTGGGCCGCTTGTCGCGGCCTCCGTGGGGAGCTGCTTCTTTGAGGCTCCCCGGACTTGGGGACCCTAGACCTCGTGTCGGCTAGATGTTCCGCCGTCAGGGGGGTCTGCAAGGACGCTCTTCTACCTGGCGGTCCTCTCCCGAGCAGCTTCAGGAAGCGGGCACCGGAGGCCGTCACGGGTCGGACGACCCATCCGTCCTTGGCCATCTTGGGCGTCCGTGACAGTCCGGTTGTCTTTCCTACCCAGATTCGGTTGCCCGGTGTCTGTGGGTCTCCCAGGACGACCCCCTGCGTTTGGTAGTCAATCTCCGTCCCCCCAGAGCGACAGCCGTTTAAACAGAACAGAGATGGACATTGATTTTCTCCTGACTCCCCCTTCCTGAAAAAAGTCTCCAATGTGTCTGTTTAGACTTGTGTCTGTTTAGCAATCTGCTATTTGTAAGATACAGAGAAGTAGCTGGTTTATTCTCTTGCAACACCAAAAGGGGGAAGGGGGAAGGAAGGAGGAGGGAGATAAAAATATGGTTGCACCTTTACTACTAACTTGCATCATTTTTCACAAGAGCTTTCATGGATATGTCTACTTCTTCTGATGCAGGACCAAGTGGTATTAAGGCCTCACACCTTAAGCATGTGTGTGTGTGTGTGTGTGTGTGCGTGCGTGTAGTCTCGGGAATAGGAAATGATGTATCAAAATCCAGGGAAAAACCAAATCATTATATTGCCCTTAATTTTCAAAGAGCTGGCCAACATGATACAAGTTTTTCAGATATGTTAACATCGATATGTGAAAGTAATGAATCTGCTTGCTAAAAGTTAATTTCCCAAGTTTCAAAACTCTCTCTGAAAATATATCTTCTGCTGTGTGTGTAGCAGCAAGGACTGTAATATATGTAGTGTGTTATTATAGTGGACCGGATATGCTGGCATATGTGAGGTGTGAGTGAATGAACTGTGAAATTCTATACATGTCTGAATTAACATTTTTGACAACATTTCAGTTTGAAGTCAGTTTGAAGTTAGGTGATCCAGTGAATGAAAAAAAACCCTTGCTTTTGATCTTCCTCAGTGGGATTGCTTTGTTCTTTGACATCCCTGGCCTGGCCTTTGATAAAGACCCAAAATTAGGGTCTGTAACATTATGAATGCCTTTTCTTTGTTCATACATCTGCGAATGGACTGGAATTTGTATTCATAATTCTGTTCAGTAGTTTCTCTTTTTAGTTTACCTTTCTAATTTCTTAGTTCCAGGAATGCAACTGTAGATCCCTTACAGTGTGCCCAAGAAAGTTTAAATGTTCAGTGACTGGTCAGATAACAGGAAGCGGCTGAATAATTATTTTAGGGTATTATAGAGTTGGAGGAGATCCTGGGGATTGCAAGTGGGCTAGTTCCTGAAAAGGTTCTTTGTAAAGTAAAATGCATAGCTACCCTATCCAAAACACTTGGGTTTATATTCTGCATAACCAGAAGATGCTTTCAATTTTCATTGCATGGTTACCTCCCCATGTCCCAATTATTTGAATGTCAGAATAATAGTAAAATAATAAATATTATTATTTATAATAGTAAAATAATTAATATTTATATTTATATTCTGCTCTATCTCCCCAAGGGAACTCAGAGCGGATTACAGAATACGTGTATGGCAAATATTCAATGTTGTTATACAATTAGTAGCAAAGACAGCCAGTACATAGAGGCAAAGGTTTCCCTCTTTTTCATCTCCAGCATCTGGAGGTTGTGCTCAACTCAAGTAATGGGGAAGTCCTGTTGTTCCATTTTACATGTCCAGGAGCCTGTTATTTGTGGACAACTTCCTGATCGAATTGCTGGCATGTCTGCATGGGCGCCTTTTACCTCCCTGCCAAAGTGGTACCTATTGATCTAGTCACATTACTGTTTTCGAACTGCTAGGTAAGCAGATTAACTGCATTTAACTGGATTATTTGGCAGTGTAGACTCATATAATCTAGTCCAATGTGTTACTCTGCATTCTGAAACTTTATTGTATGTCAATGTAGATCCAGTCCAAGATACAGTGTCCATTTCTAAAAAGTAAATTGTATTTCTAAAAGATATGATTTCCTGTCATACTCCTTTTTTATCCATGGAGAAAGTAACATGATTTTTCTCTGTAAAGGAATGTCTCTGTGGATTTTATGCATGGTCCAATCTTTCTGATCATTCCATCAAAGGACTTGTCATCAAAACCCATGATATATTCACAAAACAATACTTTCTCTCTGACAACAAGAAAGCTGCTATGGTGACTGCTTCTGTGGACCAGGCTTCTGCATGTTCCAAAAACAGTTTTTAAAATATGCTTTGTTTTTCATAGACTTGGCTCTTGGGTTGAAGCTCTAAAAATATATCAACATCTGTTTTTAAGAGTCTGACTAGGACTTACAATCCCCTGTATTGCTGGCTGGCAATAGAAAAGAGGACACTAGTCGTGGAATATAACAGGAACACAGCTTATGATTTAAACCAGTATTAATCACTAGAAAAGAGACAGTGGATATGGCAGAAGACATCCATAGCTGATACAAGCCATAATTGAGACACAAGCAGGTTGTCCATGTTTTGTTTTGTTTTGTTTTGTTTGTTTTGTTTTGTTTTACTCCTTGGCAATAAGTTCATGGTAAAGCCTCAAATTTAATACCATTCTGAGGCTTGGCATGGTCTCTGGATCCAGAGGTTGTCCAGAGTCTACTGGGTAATCTCCCACTCCATTTATGTATCTCATGAGAACATCTGTCTATGTTTGATTAATGTTCAAAATACCATTCTGTCCAACCATTTGTCCACATTTTTATGGGACACTCATAAGAAAACCGTAAGTATAATAGCACTCTAGACTTGCACCAACTGATAAAGATATATAAAAGGATATCGTGTCTTGCTAGTAACCACTGATAATCATATTTCCCATGAATTTTCATGATTTTTATCCTGCCGCCCAAGCTAACAACCATTGCTATATATTGCAGTATGTTTAACCACATGTTTAACCATACAATCTGTCAAAATGTACTTTCTTTAATCTGTTCTGAATCTCTCAATCTGTAACTTCAGTGAATGACGCAGGATACTAATGTTATTACAGGAAAGGTTTCACCCTTCTTTACACTATGGATGACTTTATGCATCTCTAGCATGTCTCCTAAAGTCACCAGACTCTACCTGATCTTGGAAGCAAAGCAGAGTCAACCCCAGTTAGTACATGGATGGAAGACCACCAACACATACTAGCTGCTGTCAGCTATATTTCAGAGGAAGAAGCTGGAAAAAACACATTGGAGTAATTTTTACCTAAGAAAGCCCTATGAAAATCATAGGGTTGCCATAAGTTGACAGGTGATGCACAGCATATCTCTTTTTTATTACCATTTTCCTAAAACCTAAAAAGATTTTTCACAGAGGTCCACTTATCCCCTTCAGCTTTTTCTGAACTAGTATAGATATCCAGAAAGAAAAGGGGAAAAGAGCAATGCCACATAAATGCCCTGTGTGGAGTCTGTGGAGGCAATTTCAATACCTATTTAGAACCATTTTGGTTCTTAAATGGTCCAAATAGGGTCAAAATGTGTCAAAACCCTGTTCACACCCCCTTAAGAGCATCAGAAGGAGAGGGAGGGAGAGGGGGAGGGATGGGAGGGGCAGAAGGTTGTTGTTGTGCCTTCAAGTTATTTTTTTTACTTTGGATGACTTCAACATGAAAGTATAATAGGATCCTCCTGTAAAGATTTGTTCAGAGGGTTTCCTTCCTCCAAGGTTGAGAACACATTAACAGGAGATGATTTCAACTGCCCTCTTTCATTTGTCAGAGATGAAACTGGAATGCATTTTTGGTGGCAGTTTTAGTAAGAAAACAATGTTATTAGCATTCTTAGTTGATGTTGGCATTATCATCTAAGCTGAGGCCGTGTGATGTTGTAGCATTAAAATGGTCTAAAATGTCTAAAGAAGATGGCATGTGAATGCCAAACAGGGACAAGCCTGAGAGGCTGAGATGTTCTGTGGTGAAACACCTGCCAATTCTCCCCATTCCTTCCTAGAATTGCAAACTTATAGCACCTGAAGCATATATGCCAGTCTGTGGTTGTTTTGCCCACTGCTGATGGCATTCTGCATGCATTTATTCAAGTACATAAACAATAGGCATGGTTTAGAACCCAAAAATCAGGATTCGAAAATCTAATGGGGGGGGGGGATTTTTTTTTTAGTAATAGAAAGACTTACAAAAAAATTTCCAAAAATTTCTAAAATGTAACGTAATTACTAATGAAATTCGTTAGTAGTTCGTATGCCAGCACATGCGCATTCCAGATGGTTTTGGCCTACAACTCCCAGAAATCCTAACAGCTGTTAAACTGACTGGGATTTCTGGGAGTTGTAGGCCAAAACTGGAATAAATCACACTGAATTCTAGATGGGACTCTCCAAATAGGAAGGAGGGAGGGAAGGAGGGAGGGGGGTATTCTATTCTTGGAAGCAGCAAAAAAAAGGAGGAGGAACCCCCCCCCTCGCTCCTCGCTGCCTCTCTCTCGCCCCGATCCTGAAGGAGTGAGGGCCCAAGTTTGCCCAGGCTGAGGGGAAAAGGAAGAGGCCTGAGGCTGTGAGGAATGGTGAGAGTTGAAGTCCAAAACACCTGGAGGGCTGAAGTTGGCCCGTGCGGTGGGGGGAAGAGAGGAGGCAGAAGAGAAGGGAGGGGGGAAGCCACGAGGAGAGAGAGAGAGAGAGAGAGAGAGAGAGAGAAAGCAGAGAGAGAAGGAGAGAGAGCAGGGGAGAGGGAGGAGTGAGTTGAAGTCCAAAACATCTGGAGGGCTGAAGTTGGCCAGTCATGAAGCCTCTTCAAGGCTTGGCGCACTTTAGATTATGGCAGGCAGGAGGGGCAGGGAGGGCCCCGTCCGCTCCTCCTCCCCTGCCAGGACCTAAAGCACGCCAAGCCTTGATGCACTTTAGATCCTGGCAGGGGAGGAGGAGCAGACGGGCCCTCCCTGCCCCTCCTCCCTGCCAGGATCTAAAGCGTGCCAAGCCTTGATGCGCTTTAGATCCTGGCAGGGGAGGAGGAGTGGACGGGCCCTCCCTGCCCCTTCTGCCTGCCAGGATCTAAAGCGTGCCAAGCCTTGATGCGCTTTAGATCCTGGCAGGGGAGGAGGAGCGGACAGGGCCCTCCCTGCCCCTCCTCCCTGCCAGGATCTAAAGCGCGCCAAGCCTTGATGCGCTTTAGATCCTGGCAGAGGAGGAGGAGCGGACGGGGCCCTCCCTGCCCCTCCTCCCTGCCAGGATCTAAAGCGCGCCACGCCTTGTTGCGGTATAGATCCTGGCAGGGGAGGAGGAGCGGACGGGGCCCTCCCTGCCCCTCCTCCCTGCCAGGAGTTTGTTTGCATCTGATTGGCTAAAGGAAAGAAGGTAGTTTCATGGTACCACCTGGTCTCCATTAGCCAATCAGAAACCACGCGAGTAAGGGCAAAGAAGCCATCCGACGTCCTTACGACACTTACACACCAGATACAAAAATGGTGCCGCAAAGTGTCGTAAAAGAAAGGCTACTTCCGGCTTCGCCGCGGCGATGCATATAAACTAGAAAGTCGCATTACATACTAATCCCTTCCGTTTCATTTAATTTTCATAACTTTTTTTCTCATGCCTAATAAACAATGTTTGTATAACCAGGAAGTGATGTGTTGTTTTTTCAGAAGACAGTTGTGGCTCTTTGCATGCATAGAGCTCAGGTGTTAGTATGGTGATCTTTCAGTAAATTAATGATCAAGTCTAGTCTTCAGATTTCCATCTCACAAAGCAAAGCCATATCTCAGCCCTACTGAAATTATTTTCATTCCCAAACAACCATTCTAAAAGCATTAATTCTAATTACAGATATATCTCTATGAAGATTCTGGACTGATTAACACTGAACCTTTGATTAAGAGAACTTTTGATTACCATGACAGGATTCTAGATCTTTGATTCATAGGAAAGCAAATCAAATGATGATTAAGGAGGGCACAGTGGACCCTTGGTATCCACTGAGGTTTGGTTTGAGGATCTGCCGTGGACACCAAATTCACATATATTCAAGTCACATTATGTGCAATATTATATTAACATGATGTCCATTTAAATAATGGTTTGCTTTTTGAATTAAAAAAATATTTCAGGATGTGTCATGATGCAGAATCTGTTGCTATGGAGGGTTATCACAAAACTAATGCAAGTCACTGTTCTTGAGGGCCACCAAAAGATCAAAAAAACAATTCTCTCTTTTGTAGTCTGCACATGCACAGGCATGTACACAGACATCCACAACTGTATTCTGAAAAAAAGAGAAGGGATCAAATAAATAAATAAAAATATAGGCCAAGGGATTTTGGTTAGGTTTCCCCTAAAACTGGCTTAACAAACTTCCTTCTTTTTTGGACTTGCTGGGATGGTTATTAACCTGTGAATGGTAGTCAGCTGTTGCTCACTTTGTAATACACATAGAACAATAATGTGCATTTTGAATTGTTGTTGCTATTGTTTTCCGCACAAGGAAAAAATAGGAAATCAGTTAGTTGTGGGTATTTTGTTTGCTTTTTAAACCCCATCAAGTACAGTATGGTTAAACACATGGAGCCCCAAGATTAGAAAAATTCATTTCTTTCACTACAGATCTCAGAATTCCCTAGCTATCATAGCTAGTTTTAATCCCCCCCCAATAACTTTTCAAAAACAGGAGGTGTGCTTGTTAGAACACTCAACTAGTACCCACACTCCATAGCATCACTATATGTGATCCATTGATCATTTAACGGCTAAAAGGTTTCTTTAAAGTCAATTTTCAAATGTTCAACTGTCCAGAGCTAAAAAGCAATAAGGGTGAATTTCACCTTGGCCCCAACACTGGTACAGTATTAGATCTCGAAATAGGATGTAATGTAAGACTGATGCTCACATACTTATCCCAAGCTAATCACTTACTATAATCACGACCAAGACTGCTTACTGTAGTTATGAAGCCAGGGGGATTATTTATTCATGTCCTTGTATTTCACTCTTTTTTTCTTGGAAGATGACATTTTAAACATTGCCAGGTAGGAGAATTACCATGATGAAGGAAGTTGCAAGCTTTCAGATAATATATCACCAGGAATGGTGTATATCTTCACTAAGTGATACCCACTCTACAGGAGAAAATATAACATCCGTTCTGAAACATAAAATGCCCATATTGTTTAAAATATTGATTGCTACTTAAGATTGACAAAGCAATACATGTCAATGGCTGGAATCATGTATCATACTTAGAAATCTTTAACCTGCCAGTACACACTGGTGACTTTTACATATTCTTGGTCTAAGAGCTTTGTGGTGACCATGAGAACCCTTCAATCTCCTCCTAATAGGAAGCAATCGACCGGGATCTGTTTCCCTGACACTTCGAAATGTGGTGCTATTCCTATTCCCCCTCATAGAATCGTGGAATCATGGAGCTGGGAAAGACTACAAGGCCCTTCCAATCAAACCCCCTGTGATGCAGGAACATATAATAACAGCTCCACTAACAGATGGCCATCCAGTCTCTGCTTAAAAATATCCAAAAAGGGGGACTCCTCCACACTCCAAGGAAGCATATTCTACTACTGAACAATTCTTACGATCAGACAGTACTTCCTAGTGTATAGGTTAAATCTCTTTCCCTGCAATTTGGTTCCATTTCTTCATCCTAATCTCCAGAACAGCAAAAAAGCAAGCCTGCCCCATTCTCAATGAGGCATTATTTCAAATATACATGGCTATCATGTCCCCTCTCGGCCTTTTTTTCTCCAAACTAAACATATGCAGCTTCCTCAGCCATTCCTCATAAAGTTTAGTTTAAAAAACCTTTGGCCATTTGAGTCAATATCCTTCTTGATTTGTGGTGCTCAGAACTGGACACAGTATTCCAGGTGAGGTCTGATCAAAGCAGAACAAAGTGGGACTATGACTTCTTTTTGATCTTGATACTATACTTCTATTGATGCAGCCATGAATTACATTGTTTTTTTTAGTTGCCACCTCATGCTAACCCATGATCAGTATGTGGTCTACTAATATCCCTAGATCTCTCTCACGTGGGCTGTTTTCAAGCCAGATGACACCCATTCTATTATTATTATTATTCTATATCTGTGCATTTCATTTTATTGTCAAAATGTAGTACCATGCATTTCTCCCTATTGACATTCATTTTGTTAGTTTTGGCTCAGTTCCCCAATCTGTTAAGGTCATTTTGAATTCTGATCCTATCCTCTGAGATATTAACTATCTGCAAATTTGATAAACATGTCATCTATATCATCACATAAGTAATCTTCGGTGCAGAACAACTGCAACAGGGACCTGACTCAGCCTGTCATAATGGGACTGCTTATGGAAGGGGATGGAAATGAAAGCTGGCTGCTTTCAGAGTAACAGGGGAATAACCATCTCTCAATCACAATAACTGATTTCCAGTAAATGGGGACAGAGGGTAGGGTTCATACTGGAATTCAATATGTAGCACCATAATTGTGGTGTTTACACATGCTTTAAGACCATACAGGGTTCCAGCCTTTACTTTCAGGTCCAAAATGTGTAGAAATTGTGAACCTTAGAATGTCAACTGCAAAGCAAACTTGCAAAAGTCTGTCGTGCTTGGGATTTGGAAAAGCCTCTAGATGAAAGTCCAGGAAATTAAAAATCGTCGATCATAGTAAGATTTCCATTCATAAACCATACTATCAAAGTAATAGCACACATTACCAAATTCATCTCTGAATGATTAGAATGCAATATTATTAACATGGTGTGCAATATAAGGTCTAGGAGCTAAGTCAATTGTCTAGAGGGGAGGATGGCTTTTTTGTCTGCATTAGACATACTGCATTAGACCCAAGAAGTGGGGTAAAATCCTCATTCTGGTATTATTTTGCTGGCATGACCTTGAAGGAAAGTCAATTAACCTCTTTCCGGTCCAAATAGCTTGTTTGTACAAAATCATCATCTTATTTACCTGCTTCTACTGAGCTACCGAGGTGCCTGACCTCATCACTGAAAAGTGCCTATTGGGTCAATGGGGGAGTGAAAGACTGTTGAAGTGGAAGGAATAAAACCTACTACTTCTGAATATTCCATGCAAAGTGGGCCACTAAAACATTTCAAACGGTGTACGTTGTGACTCTATAGTTTCCATAGCAGCAACAGCTAAAGAGGTGCCTATAAATATGGAAACCTCAAACTACAGAGAAATTTTCATTAGAAAATAGGATATAAAGGTAGTGAATTCAGTAAAGAAAGAGCAAGAACAATAAAGGCTTCTGTTGTTAACATATTCAAAGACGAGCCAATAAAATAGAGAACCTTATTTCTTTTGCATTGATTATGCCCTGGTGCAGATATTGAAACAACTGCTTATTCTCCTTCTGCTTGTCTGGCCATTTATTTATTACAGGGAGAATACTGTTGCTTCCTCTCCCACAATATTACAGGATGGATAATATTACTTATGTTACTAGCCTGGGGGCTAGATGGGTTCTATGACCAGGGTTGCTTTATTTGTTTGGGGATTTTTTTCTTGTTGTTCTTACCTTTCAGAGGGTTGTATTAGCTCTAGGGCACCTCCCAACCCAACAATTTTGTGATTTCCTGAATGGTAGGTAGTTCAAGACAGACAAAAGGAACTCCTTTTCCTCACACTGCAAAGTTAAAGAGTGGCATCCACATCAGATGTAACAGCTGCCAAGTTGGATGTCTTTAAAAAGGGATTAGTCAAATTCATGGACCATACAGCTATGAATGGCTGTCACAGGGTCTAGGACATCACCTCTTCCAAGATAAGCAGGTTCATGCCTCTGAATGCCAGCGGCTAAGAAGAGTATCAGGAGAACACTGTGATCTTCATGTCCTTCCTGCAGGCATACAATTGGTATTTCATGTACTTGTCCACATGGCAAACAGAAATATAGACTGGAAAGGTATATCTCAAGATAATTATTAAATATAATTATTTAAGTAGGTATACCTCACTTATTACAACGAAGCTGAACTTAAAGAAATGAGTTTCTTAATAGAGAATTCCTCAAATACCACAGCTGCATTGCTTTATCTTAAATGTGATCTTCTACCACCTGACTAATTTTGACTATGGCTGCTTTTACACAGCCATTTAATTCAGGTCAGGACATGAATTTAAGAGATCTGGTTCACTGCTGAGTGCCTACACAGGCACCCCATGAATTCTCTGAAAGCTAGGATGGTGGCTACGAACATCTACTGAGTGTGATCTCATACAAGAAATATTTTTCCCACCTCCTACAGTAAGATGTTTCCAGCTGGATTCATGTTGCAGGTTACATGGGGGGGGGGGGGTATGTTTTGTAGAAACCCCAACCTCAAGCCAGCTTCAAGTTGGATTTTAGTGGCTGTCCAGAAAGGTCCCATGTTTTGATCTAGTTTTGCTGCTGTACAAGCAACCCTCCACACCCTCAACATGATACTACTCTTGATCTTAGCCAAAAGGCTGAGAAGCGATTCAACATGATACTGTATCCACAGATTCAATTATCCACAGCTTGAAAATATGTTTTTTTTTAAAAAAAAACATCCACAAATCAAGATTTGATTTTCTCATTTTATATATGAGACACCATTTTACTATGTGCCTAGAGCAATACAGATTTTGGGTATCCACAGGCCTTGAACCAAACCTCAGTGGATACCAAGGGCTCCTGTACATCACATCTGGGATTTATTTATTTATTTATCACACTTGTGGCCCACCCTTCTCACCCTGAAGGGTATTCAGGGTGCCCCCACAAAAGCAAAATTCAATTAATGCAATTCATTTAACTGCCATGACTTAAAACTATGGAATCATGGGTTTAGTTTTGCAAGGTATATAGCCTTCTCTGCCAAAAAGTGCTGGTATCTCATCAGAATTCAACAGTGTGGATACATACTTACAAAACATCTACATGCCACATATTGTGGCATGTTTTTGAAGAGAAAAAACCCAGCCACTCCGGCAATATTGTTATATGTACATTGTAAGCCACTCTGGCAGTATTGTTGTTTGCTGTAAGCCGCTCTGAGTCCCCTTCGGGGTTGCGAAGGGTGGCATATAAAAATAGTAAATAAATAAATAAATCCTTGTTTTTATTAAAGAAAGAAGGAGCAGGTGGCTGTTGATGAGAGAAAGAAAGATCAGATAGTAAGAGAAAGACAAAATAGAGCAAGGCCACTGCTTTTGCAGTCTCAGCAGAAAAGTCTTATGGATTTTACATCAATGTCAGGCACTCTTGATGGGGTTAATTTCATACAAGTCTGTTATGCTATGTGTTAGGGGAAAGAACGTGTTAGCTTGGGGTGCGGGGGGGGGGGGGGTTGCTGCTTGATGAAAAACCTATCCAGAAAACCCAACTGACTGCCATTTCCCTTCACATTCAGGGATTCTATTTAGATTTCTGCACTTGATATTTTATCATCAGCAAAATAATTCAGAAAGCAAGCACTGTTCCTCCCCCCCACTCTCAAAATTTTTGTTCTTCTAGAACTCATGATATTTCTATGCGCAAAATGGTACATAGCGAAACATATTTGAAAGATAACCCATGGGCTTTGAGACTAAAACAAATTATTAGGTTACAGACTCAATGCAACCGTTGATAAGAGTTAGAGGACCACTGAGCACATGAGTAATGTTACTGTCACCTTTGATTTTTCTTGACAAACTGAAAGCTCCTTACGAGCTCAAATCCACAGCAGTACATGCTTTCAAAAAACCTGTCTGCATCTGAACAGAGCCCTGTCTGGAGACTAAAAAGGCATCAAGCTTGTCTTTTTGAAGATGGCAATTAGAAGGTTTAGCCTTTTAAAAAAATAACATATTTGCAAAATCACATGGTGAGCTGTCTCAGTCTGATTTACAGGGCAATGGAGAAGAGGAGGAGGAGGAGGAGGAGGAGGAGGAGGAGGAGGAGGAGGAAGAAGCAGAAGAGGAGGAGGAAGAGATGTTGTTTTTATTGAGAAATTGAACTTCCCAAATTTCTGAATTACCGTATATAAAATATATGAAATATATAGACCTTCAGATGAAGATACAGTGGACACATATCACCTTTGCCCTGCAAGAACTTCTTCATGCAGGCCCTGGAATCCTAGCCAGGCCCTAGGAAACAATAATTTAAAACTCTGTAATACCTTCACTATAAATTGGGAGACATGATGGGAACTCATAATGGACTTGCTTCAGGATACCTAGGACCCTTTTCCTGATTTTCTTGATATGATCAGGGCTATCTGTGGAAACAATCCATCTCCCATGCCCCAAGTCAGTCTCACCCTCGTATCATCCATTTATGTGGTCATTGCCTTCAAGAACCCATTGCGAACTCCAGCCTAACTTCATTGTGCCCACCAGAGTCAAACCATTAAGCCCATCACAGACTCATTAACAATTACCATACCACATTCCTTCCTGATCATGTTCCTCTCTGATGTGACTCAAGAAACAGACAGACACTTCAAATGCTACAATGACAATTTATCAAATTTTCCACCTCCATAAATAAGCCAACCAGTGATGATGTTGGACAGAACCTTGAGCCACTCAGGGCAAGGATCCTTGTCAGACAGTTTTTGAATCTGCCCTGAGTACCTTCGGGGAGATAGAGCAGAATATAAATAAAGTTTTTGTTGCACTCCAGGACAGAAATAACCCTCTGACTGTAAAACACTATATGTTGAGTAGGGAAAAACCACCCTTTTATTGAAGATAAGTAAAACAGCAAAGTAAAAAAGCACTTTAAAGGAATAGGTAAATCCAATTAGGAAAGAAGATAAGCAGGAACAAATTAGTCCAAGATAGGGTTCAGCAAAGTCCAAAAACAAAGTTCACACTTCTTTAATAAAAATCCAAAGAACTAGGAAACGTTAATCCAAGGCATGAATATGTAATCACAAGAGACGAAGAGTCCAACCATGAAACAAGAAATCCTTTACCATGAATCTCCCAAGCAGAACTTCCATAAGACAAGAACAAGAAGTTAGCAGGATTCTAAACGATGCTTCATCTGACTATATTTCCCATGCTCAGAACTTTTATTCCCTCGTTAAGCCATTCCCAGCACTTAAGAATTGGTTTTGCTTTCCCTGAACTGCCCTTATCCTTTTCCGTTGGTGCCTGGCAGAACACTGAAGGCCTTGATTGAGCTGTCTGTTTTGGCTAATTTTCACCCGACTGTCTATATGCTCATTAGTTTCTGCAGTTGCCAAGTTGTTTTCAAGCCCCAAATCCTGGGAATTCTCTGGGAGCAATTTAGGGAGTAAACCATCATCCCTATACCCTGTAGGAACATTCTCATGAGAAACTACACTTTGAACAGGTGTCTCTATGCTGTTCTCTGCATCAATACCATTGCCATCTTGAACCTCATTGACATCATTCCCCACATCCCAAGCACCCTGATCCTGAAACACAATCACAGGCTGAACTCCAACAATTTTATTATATTATTATTATATTTTCCAACCAATCAGGGTGGGTGTGGGTTTCTTGAATAGCTGTCAAAATTAACAAAATGCTCTGCATTCCCTATTGTGGGATGTCAGTTCTTTGGAGGGCTATCTTCACTGACATCCTCTCTGGCCATTGAGAATAAAGTCTTTGATTTTGCCTTCAACCCTTTTGTGACTTATTTGGCCTTCTGGGCAGCTAGACACTCAAGGGCACTGAACCCATGATTTAGCAGAGCTGAAAGCACTTAACAGGTTGACCAGAGAAGTTGGAGACAGAGGGTGCATCTAAACTGTAGCATTAATGCAGTGTGATACCACTTTAACTACCTACTATAGAATCAATACTATGGAATCATGGGAATTTGTAATTTTAAAAGGTCTTTAGCCTTCTCTAGCAAAGAGTAACAAACTACAAATCCCTACGGTGTAGATGCACCCAGAGTAAAAGATACCCACCTCTTGAAGCCTATCTCAGCACAGTGAATATTTGTGAAGGGTATTCTTCTACATTCACAAAGGACTTGGGCTATTAAAAAAGAAGTTCTCTCACACCCTTGGACATGTTTTCACCTGCATAAACTTGAAACGGAATGTGTGGTGGGTTCTACTGGGATAGAGGAGATACAGCCTTACACCATTCCTTGATTCAAAGATAGGTGAATGTGTTACAGAGATTAAGTATATATGTACACAACATAGTAATAGACATTTTATATCTTCAACAGACAAGTGCACTTCTCTAAACTAGAGCACTAGAGCTCTCTAAGTAGGAAAGTAGAAATTTAAGTAGGTCAGCAAACTACAAATGTAGGAGGTATTCACGGCAGTTAATAGGGTGGGTGTCTGTCTCAGCTCCTTTGTATCCAAATACAGTATACCTGGTGTTGTAAAGCAATAGCAATCAACCTCTGTCTGTTCCTTGCCTATGAAAACCCTTTGAAATTTATGGAGGTTGCCTTAAGTTGACAAGCAGTTTGAAGGTACATAGAAACATAGAAACTCACGCCACACAAACCAAGTATCATAGCAAGCTGTATATCTAAAGTAGAATAACTGGGGGAATAAAATATTTTGAGCAATGCAGCCATGAGCTTTTTGAACTTCCTGGCAAAACTTTCAAAGTCTTCTGGGGTTATTACTGTAACCAGAATTTTTGTTTTGATACCAGTGGGTAAGAAATTACTCTAGTCACCTAGTTTGTACTTCAGATCTAAATACTGCCCAACAATACCCTCCCAATCACAGTTATTTTGGAAGTTTTGTAGTTCCTTAGTATCTGCTGGGCTTAGATTCCAGGAGCTCCTTGGATACCAAAATTCATAAATGCTCAAGCCCTTTTATATATAGTGGCATAATAAAATGGAGTTCCTTATATTTATTTATTTATTTATTTATTTATTTATATAAAATGGCAAAATGAAGGTTCGCTTTTTGAAATTTCCCCAATAATGAAATCACACACTAATTATCTTATGATTATGATGGATAATGCATTGTAGTATCTCTCCTGTCATGTAACTATAACTATTTTAAATTAGTTATATACTTATAGGGATTGCATCACTACTTAAGTGTGTTTTGTGCCATAGGTCAGAGGCTTCTAAGTTGACTTTTCTGCTCAGTGGCATTCTGATCTTCAAAGCAAATGTTTTAGTTACTTCACTAAGGCTGTCTTTTAAAAATTGCCACCACGATCTTAACTACTGGGGGTTTAGGCCTTAATTGTAATTCCCCCTTCATGGTGCTTGTTCTTGTTCCAGTTAGAAGGTGTCGATTGTAATGGTTCTTCAGCAGTAACATTCTTAACTTTCATGTTCTCCTTGCGTTCTGTATAAAGCTCTTTTTGGCCACCCATATTACACCAAATAAGACCAGGTGATGAGATGAGAAGATTGGCAGAATTTTTGCATCACTTTTTATTGCTACTCAAGGGACTATGCATTTTTGCCACTTGCGGTTGTTCCATTATTACATCAGTCCATCATGTCCCACACTTGGTAGACTCTGGAATAATGAACAACATAACCCCATTCCTGTCTATCTGGATTGGGATTTTTTTTAATACATGGATTCCGATTTGCAGGTAAACTGTGGTTCTCTGGAGTAAATATGCTGCAAAGGTCTGTGTCAGTACTGAAAAGCTATGCACATTTCTCAGAACATTACATAATAGTACATATGTAAGTACTGTACAAACACAATTTGGTGCTTAATAGAATTATCATTTTCACACAGATGCAAAATCCCCAGGCTATATACCCTCAGCCACTCATCAAATAGCAGCTCTGTTTTCAGCTCCTAAAGGATAAGTCTGCCGCACAGTGGCTCTCACATTATAAAATAAATGCACTCCACATACCATTTCCCACATTGATCAGGTGCAGGGAAAGGGATAAAATCTTGGTAATACCAATGACAGCTGACTAATCTCTTTTTATAGCCCCAGCAAAACCTCCCAAATGGCAGTACACATGACCCTTCAGTGTATTGGATTGTGCCTAGCAGTATGACTGTTAACTCACTTGATGAGGTCGTTTCACCCCCCGTTGGGATTACAGGGAGGAGCCAACAATAGTAACCTGAGAAGGGAGGCATGCATCAATTCATTTTCAGTCTCCCATCACTTCCCTATTGGTTGTAACTTGGTCGTGTTCCCAAATTAATCCACTTTTTAATTTTAAAAAATCCAATTAAAAATCCAAAGATTATTATAAGACACATTGGTAACAGCACTCTTCAACCCAATGAAATATATTGAAAAGTATGACACATAATGGATAGGAATGCTCCAATTGGCACACAAGTCCAGGAGGTCCAGATCAAATCAATTTGCATAACCATTACAAAGATCAAATCCTTCAGGCATGATTATGCCCGAGCAAGAAAAAGTTATGACTCCAGTGATACACTAAGTGTAGGAATATTAGAAACATGCATAGCAAATGAAGAGTGGTATCTAATTCTTCATATTTAATTCAGCTATTCTTACTGAACACTAAAATTCCATGAACATCTTATTCTTAGACTTTATTCATCGAAATGAAACACTTACAGCTTCCAAATTTTAATGGACAGGCATGAGCATCCATAGGAAAGTCTTCTAGCTGCATCGGACATTCAGCAGAGATGGTTAATCTAGGAGAGAAAGTGGGGGAGAGAATGTTATAGGAATATATATATCAACCAAACAATGCCTGCTGTGTTGCTGTGAGTTTTTCGGGCTGTACGACCATGTTCCAGTAGCATTCTCTTCTGATGTTTCGCCTGCATCTGTGGCCAGCATCTTCAGAGGTCTATTGGAAGTGGCGTGTCCAGAGTGGCGTGTCCAGAGTGGGAGAAAGAACCCTTGTCTGTTTAAAGCAAGTGTAAATGTTGCAATTAGCAAGCTTGAATAGCATTGAAATGTCTGCTGTGGTTTATTCGTGTGTTTGTTTAAATTAAATCATTATCCCAGTAATTAAATTATATAAAGCATACCAACAAATTCTTTCATAACTTATTTTGTTTTCCATTCAGCATAATTTAATAACTTCCTTAATATCAATGGTCACTATTCTACATTAGCTACTTAGGCCCCATTTACACTGGCATATAATACAGTTTGAAATTGCAATATATGGTCTATATAGACACATAAAATGCAGTTCAATACAGGTAAACTGCATTTGATGAGTCTACACTGACCATATTATGCAGTTTGAAATTACATTATATGGGTCTACACCAGGCACGGGCAAACTATGGCCTGGGGGCTGGATGTGGCCCCCTGGGCGCTTACCTCAGGCCCTCCTAATTTTCCCTGTCCTCTTAGCATAAGGATGTTGTGGTCCACTGCATCTTTATGTAGAAAGGATGGGGAGTAAGGCATGCAGCAGCTGAGAGCCCTCTGGAGTACTCTCAGCCACCGTGTGCCTTGCCCTCTTCCTGGCATAAGGACGGTGCAAACAGCCCTGTCCTTATGGTGGGAGGACAGCTCGAGGAAGGCACGCAGCAGTTGAGAGCCTCCCAGAATGCTCTTGGATGTCATCTCTCTCACCCTCCTCCCGGCATAATGCTGATAGGACAGCCCAAAGATCAAGGGAGCAGTATCGGGGAGGAGGATCGGGGCAGTCACTGCATGTCTCATTATCCTCCCGGCATAAGGATGGGGTGAGTAGCCCCATTCTTATGTCAAGAGGACAATCTGAGGATGACCCGGGCCTTGTCCTGCCCCATTCTGGCCCTACCCTCGCCCAGGCCCTCCTCCTGGGTCCATCCCACCAGCGTGTGCCTGGTCGTATATTTTAATTAATTCTAATTAATTAATTAATTCTAAATAAACCTGCCAAGCAAAAAGTGGGTAGCTTGTTCTTTTATGTTTTGGGTGAAATTATTTGGAAACACATTGGTTCTGGGTATGCACAAGAAACAGAATTGACTTCACCGAGTAGGAGAATAGGCTCCTACTTATTCTCCTACTTGGTGAAGTCAGTTTCATTTCAAAATAAGGCTACGGTTGGCATCAGTGACATCAGTTTTCATGAAGTTGCATCAAGACATGTCAAGTGTGGCTGAATTCCCATTAAGAGACTTTTAATGTCATACCACATCACTCATTCGTATTAGATTTTCAGATAGCTAAATCTCCAGCTAAAAGGTACTGAGGGGTGATAATTGTTGGAGACCTTCTCCTTTTGAGAATTTCATCCTCATCCTAAATATTGTGCTGTAATAATATTAAGAAAAGGATGAAGGATTGAAGGAAGTAAGGGAACAAAAGGATAAAAAGTACTGTTCATAAAGGTTGGTAGATAATATGATACAGGTTTCCTGCCAGCCTTTCTGCCTAATGTGCCATGATGTTGGCAAATTCTGCACTTTTTACATTGCAAATAAGATGTGCAGTATGTTGGGGTAGGGGAGAAACACACTTTTTTGTCAATATTGTCTCCCATGTTGTTTAACATCTACATAAAGCCGCTGGGGGAGGTAATCCAGAGTTTCGGGGTGTGGTGGTATCTGTATGCAGATGACGTCCAACTCTGTCACTTCTTCCCACCTACTACAAAGGAGAATGTTCAAGTCCTGAAATGGTGCTTGGACGCTGTGTTGGACTGGAAGGGGGTGAACAAATTGACAGAGGTACTCCTGATCAGTTGAAAGGCTGAACAGGGCATAGGGTTACAGCCTGTGCTGGATGGGGTTACACTCCCCCTGAAGATGCAGGTTCGCAGTCTGGGTGTGATCCTGGACTCATCAGTGAGCCTGGAACCCCAGGTTTCGGCGGTGGCCAGGGGAGCATTTGCACAGTTAAAACTTGTGTGCCGGCTGCGCCCGTACCTTGGGAAGTCTGACTTGGCCACGGTAGTCCACGCAATGGTTACATCCCGTATAGACTACTGCAATGCACTCTACGTGGGGCTGCCTTTGAAGACTGTTCGGAGGCTTCAATTGGTCCAACGGACAGCAGCCAGGTTGATAACAGGAGCGGCACTCAGGGAGCGCACAACTCCTCTGCTGCGCCAGCTCCACTGGCTGCCAGTCTGCTACCAGGCACAATTCAAAGTGCTGGCTTTAGCCTTTAAAGCCCTGAACGGTTCTGGCCCAGCTTACCTGTCTGAACACATATCTCCCTATGAACCATCTAGGTGTTTAAGATCATCCAGAGAGGCCCTGCTCTCAGCCCCGCCCTCTTCAAAGATGCGATTGGTGGGGACGTGAGACAGGGCCTTCTCAGTGGTGGCTCCTTGGCTATGGAATGTCCTCCCTAGGGACATTAGATCAGCCCCCCCCCTCTTAAAATTTCGGAAGAAAGTTAAGACCTGGCTATTTGAACAGGCATTTGCAGATGAAATATAACTGTTGAACTATGACCATGATATTACGATGCAATTGAAAATTATTTTAACGATAAGATGCTGGAATTGTATTTTTTGTTTTAATTGCTAACTGTTTAATATTTTTATCTGCTATTATATAATAGTTTTTAAATTGTAATGTATATTTTGGGTATTGACTGCCTTATGTAAACCGCCTCGAGTCACCTTCGGGCTGCGAAGGGCGATATAGAAATATAGTAAATACATAAATAAATAAATTACTGTATATTCCGGGGTACTAGACGACTTTTTAGCCTTGGGAAATCATATGAAAAGTCAGGGGTCGTCTAGTACGCCGGGTATAAAAATGGGAGGCATAAAAATGCCCTGGCAGGCACGTCCAAGGTACGCCACTGCCCAGGGCTGCTGGGAGTTGTACTCCAAAGACTCCTCCTTGGGCCTGGGTCCAGTGGTCTTCGGAGGCTTCTGCCATCCACTCAGGTGGCCTTGCCTCCTTTTTGTCTCTCTTGGCTGCCTGCAAATAGCAACATGGGAGGATTTGGAGAGCCTTGAAAGTAAATCAGGAGGAGCGGCTTTGGGGGGGGGGGACAAGTCCCTTTGTGGCACTGCCTGATGAAGAGGGATGAAGGAGAGGGGGAAGGAGGACGGAGGAGGAGGAGGGAGGGTGTGGAGAGGAGGAGCACCAGGCCTGCTGGGCTGCCCCTGTCACTCTCTCCACTCTGCTTTCAAAGCCCTTCTCGAACTTCTGCAATGCTGTCATTTCCAAGCAGCTGAGAAAGAGAAAGAGAGAGAGAGAGGGAGGGAGGGAGGGAGGGAGGGAGGGAGGGAGGAAGGGCACCCAATCAGCTGGCAGAAGCCTCCGAAAACCACCGGGCTTGCCTAGCTTCCTTGCTTGGCTAGCTTCCTTCCACTCTCCTGGCTGTGGGAGGAGTTGGAGAAGGGCCTTGAAAGGAGACTGGGGAGAGCGGCGGGGCAGCCCACCAGGCCTGGCACTCCTCCTCCCCGTGCCCGCCCTCCACCCTCCTCCTCCGTCCTCCTCCTTCTCAGGCCACACCACTGCCACTGCTTTCTTTCTCCCTCCCTTGAACTCCATTTCTCTTTGGGGTCACTTGCCTCCCATACTGGTGCCCACTCTATAAATTCAAGATATGTTTAATTTCATAAACAAAGGAATAGTTGCAGACAATTCTCATGGGAATTGTTTTCCAATTGTGCTTCCATTTATACACATTCAGTCATGCGAATATGCACATTTTCCATCCAAAATAAGGTTTTAAAATGCATGGGGGTTTTTTTTTGCTATTAATGCAATCTAACATAAAAGAATGAGCAGAGATAATGACAAGAAAGCTGTTTGTGTGCACATTCAGATATCCATGTCAGGGCTTATGAGGTCCAGCACAACTCAGAGGATCAATTAAAAATACAAGTAAATTTCTGGCAGATATCCCGTATCCATCTTGTGGATTTCTAAGATCTGTTACAGGACACTGGGGAGCATTGACAAGGACGGACAGCTCTGTGTTTGGACTTGTTACCAGGTACTGCAGTTACTGCAATTTTTACCCCACTTATTTGTCCTGCATTTTGATAATGTCTGGAAGCGCCCTAAGATAGGGTCACTATAAGTATATTGGAGTTGACTGGAAGGCACAAAACAATACAAGGAAATAATATAGAGGCCGCACATTGTAGTTTTTAAAGAGGATTGTACTTCCTGGGGAGTTTCTGGAGCATGGCTCACAAAAATAAAGCACGCACTTTCTCATAGGTCTTTCAATGGCCAAACAGTACTGATTTTGCTGTCATCACTCCCAACTGGATGGAAGCAGCTAGCCTAAGGGGTGGTGCCTTGGCTCTTGGTGGTCACGCATTTTCTAACTGCATGTACTGGGTTTTGTTCCCTGTATGTATGTAATTAGTTAGAACTGCACCACAATGAGTGACAGCACTCTTGGTGATGTATTCAACAGAATGAAACATAATTTCAAGTAATTCCCTACCTACAGTATGCACTCATCCATAAAATGTATTATTGGGAGAAATTACTTTCTGTTGCTGATACAGCTAAAACAGCCACAAAGGAATATGTGCTCAGTGGACCTCAATCAAATAGCAAACTTTTTACAGCAACATTCTTAGTGACTATGAAACGTGAGTTTTCTCCAGATCTAATGTCACACTTATAAAGTCTGTTTATTATAAACGTCTGGAAGGACAGAGCACAGGCCATGGTCACTTTGAGGAGGCTACAAAAATAGCTCCATTCATTGTGAATGATCCCTCCCTGGTCATAATTTTTAATGTGGATTTTACAGTAATGATGGGACTTTTCACACTTCCCACAATACCACCTGGAAATTTAGAGTTCGTATGAGAGTGGTGGCCACACAACAAATCACTCTCTTTAACTACCTTTATTAATATGCCCCTAGATGTTTAAGAACCACAAGTTCTATCCGCCCTGAGCAATGGCTGGGATAACTAGTGCTGAATAGAGCCAGAGCAATGACAATGTGCTATCAATATTAAAAATGATTCAAAAGTCATTACAAACTTAAAGGGTGTTGGCATTTTGTTTATAAAGTATTTCTAAAGTATAGTTAGTAAAAATTTCATTACTACAACAAGAGTAAAAAAAATTCGTTACTTTCTTCATTAAGTAATTCAGCAAGTGGGAAAACTTTAGGGGCTCATTTCTCCCTTATTTTTGGATCTATTGTGATGAAACTTGCTATAATTGTACCACACATTTTCCACTGTCAGTCAACAAAATTTCAGAATGTTACATACATCAACTATTTTGAGGGAATTTTTTGAATGTTTTACAAACAATTTTTTTTTAAAAAAACCTCTACAAGAGCTATTTACTTCAATGTTATATACAATGCACAAGATAACTAGGACATCAATCCCTGGAAGTTTCAGCAAGATTCACACATCTATGGATTGTTGGGGATTTTTAAAAGTTTAGACATAAACATTTATCCCCCAAAAAGCCACAACAGCAATCCCTTTGAATGTCTGTCTGTCTATATGATACACAATTAACCACATAACTTCATCTTAGTACAGATTTATACTATTACTTACTTACTTTAGTCCTCTTTGCAGATTCAATAATTTTATTTATTATTATTAGACTCACCCTAAATGGCTGGCTGCTGCAGCCTTCATAGGAGATTTCTGATGCTGAGCACTGCATTCTGAAAAATGTAGTTTAGGGCAGGGCCTTTTGAATTCTCTGTCACATGGGGCCTTGCCTTCTGAAACTACATTTCTCAGAATTGCGTTCTCAATCTCCGGCCTAACTTTGCGAGTCCCGTCCCCAGCTGCCCTTCCTCATGGTGATTGGCAAAAGAGTCTTAATTTAAAATACTAGCAATGGCTTTTTGACCAAAATTGCTTAATGCTTATACTGAAAATTAAACTGGCTTTGGGAGACATCTGAATGTTACAGAATCTTAAAAATTATTAATGGGTGTTTCAATTCTAAAATTCCCCTTTTCTGCATGTTTCTAATCTTGATTTGTATGCACAAATTTAATGAATTTGATGCGACTTACGAGGAGTAACAATATTTTATCACACCCCTACTGCTTACATTGAGATCCTTAGGGTAGCTGTAATATTTGCAATAGATTCATTTCATGCTAATATTGGAATAACAAATCGCTTGGCAAATTGATATGAAACTCCTTTAGGCTTGGATAGCATATTTACATCTATTGTGATATGTGCACAATTTCTTGAGTGTGCCTCTTCTATTCTCTTCCTCTTATCCATGGATCCATTCAGTGTAGCTCCAAAGGGATGCAGCAGAGCACTAACTCTCTCCCACTAAATTGACATACATAATGCTCAGATTATTTTGGTGCTTGAGACAGAACATTCCCAAAGTTTCCCCCCTCATCATCAGTGGGGGAATGCATTGTTCCATAAATGAAATGTTCTGAATTTTTATGAATCTGAAAATCTTCTCCCCAAAGGCATCTCTTCAGTTTTTGGGGGGACAATGGCACAACTTTATGACACAACAATAATCTGCAGAATGGAGGAGGTCTTCTACTGAACTTTCAGACACAAACATTGCATGTCATTATAATTTTTTAAAAACAAATCAAAGGGAAAAGTCTGTTTTCCCCATTGACATTAGTATCTTTTCTCCAGACTCCTACAATACTGTTACAAGATATGGCAGTAGAGCATTCCAGTTAAGAAAGAATAACTAGTTGAATTCCCAAATTTACTAAAATGAAGTACATACATTTTCCTTTTTGAAACAGTTTTTTTTGTTTTGTATCATCCTGATATTATTGTGATTAAATTGGCAAGTACCACACAAATAGTTTTCAGGTAGAGGCTGATATTGATGGTTGGTATTTATTTTTGTTCACATGTTTCCAGTATGCTTTTTCCTTGAGATAAAGAGGCTGAATTTGAGAGATGGTTGCTGGTCTCCTGAAAAAGTTGTAAGGCTGCCATAATGACTCTTTCTTGTTATGACACAGAGCCATTTCTGCACTTAGATCAACATTACCAGTACCACTAGGCAGTAACTTGCTAGATTAACTACTCTGCCTGGAGATGGAAAAGAACTGAATGTGGGACTATTAGCAGTCATGCACTCTGTCACTAAACAAATGGCCCTTCCAACTATCCCAGTATGAAGATGCAGACGAAATGGTTATACAGCCCCACTCTCCCATTTTTTTCTTCATCCAAATAAAAACAATTACATTTATAATAATACTGTTTATTTCTATTCCGCTCTTCTCACCCCGAAGGGGACTCAGTGCGGATTACAATACACATACGACAGACAGTCCCTGTCAGAAAGACATACAATTACACATAGACAAATACAGTGCAGTTTTTAGAAGGACTTCTTCTTTCCTGGCTGCGTCATACAAGTGAATGCTCCATTACATCATTGTTGTTATGTCCCTGCGTCATTGCGCCATCACGTCACAAGGGGGTACTGTTGTTCCATCCTCATGACAGGAGCCCCTTGTTTCCACCACTTCCGCCTCTCCCTTCTCTGTCAGCCTATTTCAGACAAGTCTGTGCAAAAGTCCTTCCCCACTTCTATGGTCCCCAATTTTGTTGTTCATTCACAGCTGGGCTGTTGAACTGCTTGGGTAAACAGTAGACAGGGCTCACAGCTGGCGTCTAACTCAGCCCGGGATTCGATCCTGCAATCTTCAGATCTTCAGATTGCCAGCACAGCTGTTGTTACCACTGTGCTATCTTTCCGGCCCCTGCTATCTCTCCGGCCCCGACAGTGGAAAATTATAATCTCATTCTTGCAATCCTGCATCATCTACACAGAAATTGAGGACGGGGCAACTTTTATGTGTCCAAAGACTGTTTCATGATGATGAATACGGTCCTTTCCCTTTCACATAGCAGGATGGTTGTGATGGCTATTTTACATAGTTAGGTTTGATACAAGGACATCCCTACAAATCCCCCCATCCCTGAAAGAGTAAAATGTGTGCAGAAAATATGTGTCTTATTAAAAGTGGGAAATGTATCCTTAAAGTGGAAGTACTCTTTCTTCAGTTCTGTGCTGGCAGTGGCCTAATCGGCAGCGGTGGTAATAGACAACCGTTGGAGACAAAGAAAGGGAGGTCTAAGTGAATTGTGCTTCTTGGCAGGGGTTTGGACTGGATGGCCCACGAGCTCTCTTCCAACTCTATGATTCTATGTGTGTTGCCCATCCTTGCCATAAATAAGGACTTTAGACATCACAATAAAAATGGCTTTCTAGTTGGTGTTTCCATAATGAAAGGAGAAAAACAGGACTCTGTTATGAGTCACTGCTCTGATAGTTCACACTAAACCAGAACCTCTGTAAACACTGATCCAGTTCACAATTCTTAAAATGTACTTAATTGTTTTTTCAGCAAAGTTCAGAAAAGTTATATTTTGGCTAAACTCCCAGAATCTTTCAGCCTGCATGGGAGATTATGGAAATGCTAGTCGAAAAAAAGTAACTTCTCTGTGCTCCTCTTTCTGCAGACCATACCCATTTTCCCTAACACAGGATATTAAAATGTTTCTTATTACAGTCCTCCTCAGACAGCATGACCAATATTGCATGCTAGAACATCTGGAGAGGCCAAGATTGTGAGGAGCTGGTACATTGTCTGTATATGTAGAAGACAGCAGGTGGTTTCATAGTGCAAAGAAATCTTAAAATGTGATTAGATGCTTAATCTCTAAACAACTGTCTTAAAAGCTTGAGACTAGAAGTGTTTTGGATTTTGGAATACCCCTATATCTGCATATACAGACATAATGTGTTTTGACATGTTCCTTATTACGATCTCCTGGGGAGACCCTGCTCTCACAAGCATGGCTGGTGGGGACGAGAGACAAGGTCTTCTCAGTGGTGGCCCCTCCCTAGCGACATCAGAGCAGCTCCCTCCCTATTAGCCTTTAGGAAAAGTGTCAAAACCTGGTTCTGTGAGCAGGCCTTTGGAAACTAGGTCAACATGGTATTTTGAATGGAAATATTATGCAATTTGACCTTGGAACGGACCCAGACCATGAACTTTGGATGGCATGTTTCTAAGTTTTAAATTTTAATCTGTTTTAACTCTGTTTTAATATGTTTCAATTTTTGAAATGTTTAGATAATTGTTGTTGAGGCACGACATGTGTTCCACTGTAAGCCGCCTTGAGTGCCCCTGTTGGGGTAGAGAAGGGTGGGGTACAAGTATGGCAAATAAATCAATCAATAAATAATTATCAGGAAAAGCATACGTTCTCTATGATACTTCACTTCATATTTTCACACTGGCCACTCTGACTTTGTACTTGTATAACCATTACAAAACACAACAGGTGAAACATTAGGATACAGCCAAACTAATCCTTCATTTCTTTTTGCTTCACTGTTCAATATTTGTGTACTTGGAAGCTGTCCACTTTCCTCTAATCTCATTAAAAAATTCCCTGCTTTGCTCTTGGCCAGTGTTAAATCCTTCTTAAACATTAAGGGACTCCAGCCACATAAATCTTGCCGAGATCTTCTGTAGTGAAACAAACGTCACTACTTGAACTATATTTAGCCAGACTCTTCTTCTAGCCTTCCACTGCCTGCATCTGCAGTTCCTTCTTATGCTTTGCTGTTGGTGGATCAGGAGGACAGCCTGTTAATGACCATTTGGAATTCAGAACCTGGGAGCTGCTGTTCATTTCCTTCTTGTTGTCACAATCTGGGCATATTTGCACACTTAGAAAACATGCTCATTATGACTTTGCAACTGCAGAGCTGTGATGAGGCTTAATTACTAACTAGGTGTACATTTTTCCTGAAGTGTTTTCAAATTTGCAAATGGTGGGAGCTCCAGAAGGGCAAAGCATTGTTCCTATGTTGCTGGCAGGTGTTCCCTTCAACAGAGCAGGAAATTAGGCACTGCCATTAAAGCAGGGGGGTCATTACAACTGCTGAGCCAAACCCAAGCTCATCTGTGCAGGAGTCAAACAACAAAACTTTATTACGGTCACTGACCAGCACAAAGCGGGCACATGAGCCCTAAGAAGAGAAGGACAACTCCCCAGTAAACAGTTATTTAAAATTAGATTACAAATCAGTATAAAATATATTTCAAAAGACAGGATATTGTTGCCTTACGGTGTCAATCATCATCCGTCTAATATTAAGAGCAGCAGCACAGAACTTAGCAACACTGTAAGTTATTGTAGTGTTAGAGTCCGAAAGCAGCAGGGTGGAATAATATTTTTCACTGCGCCCCGGGTATTTTAAAAGCCATGGTCCAATGAGATTGGATCCAAGATCTCTGCAGAACATGCATTGAAGAAGCACATGCTCAGTTGTTTCCACATGACCAGACTCACAGGGACATAGTCTCTGCTTGAAGGGGGTCTTCCGATACCTTCCCTCCAATACACCCGATGGGAGGGCATGGATCCTATATATTATATATATTATATATCACCATAATTTCTAACCATATATGGACAGCACAGGCAGAAATGGAAACTATATCATACACAGAAATTATGCACTAAGTGGTGTAATTCCTACATGTTGTATAGGTTTGCCCCATGTGCTGATGCCATTATACTGTGCGTTTTATCCATCCTTTTCATCTTTTGCCATCTTTGGCTTGCATGACAAACAACACCTTGATTTCCCCCACTTCAATACAATTGTTAAAATACTATGAATCTTGCTTGACACCTGGTTATTTATCATAAATTGAAATAGATTACAAAATGTAAATGAATATCAATGTGCATATTTTAATTTCCCCATTAAAACCCTGGATCCACACCTGAAAGTTATTAAGGCAGTACTTGGGGGGGGGGGGGGGTAAATGCAAAAATATTAAAGATCCTTTCTAAGAACACAAGAAAACCTGTAAGTCAGTCCAATGGCTCATCTAGTTCGGTGAAGACATGAGAGGTAGAACAAATTCTATGCGAGATTTCATTGGTGTTTATAATTGGCTTAGTTGTTCTGTTGTCAACACAAATGTTAAATGGGCTAAATATAATAAGTGAACTTCTGGTTGTTATTCAACCATTGACAACCCCTAATGTTCAGAGGAGTAGACTAACAAATGATGTTTTTATTTTGCAAAATCCCAGCTTCTCATTTAGGGCCCTTCCACAAATGATGGGTTGCGGATTATCCAGAGTAAACTGAGATTTACAAGTTTACTCCATTTTTTAACTTTAAAAAAACACCTCAAAAGGTCCAGATCTTTCCAGATGTTGGGTCGGTGGGAACTGACTCTTGGGATCACCTTCCATGATCCTGAGGGTCAATCCCCATTGTGATCCCAGTTTTTAAGGCTGTAAGAGCCCGAAGGAGCAGGATGGCATGCCCACCCTCACCTCCCAGCCTTCTGCTTCCTCTCTAAACTTACCAGAGGGAGCTTTCTCTGAGGGGCCGGAGAATGCAGCCAGGTCCCTCTAGTAAATTTAGACAAAAAATAGGAGGGTGGGGGCTGGCTAGATGGGAAAGCATGTAGCCACCACCCCCCAGCAATAAAAATCCCAGTTCCTCTAGGGATTTGAGCCTGTCTAGAAGGGCCTGCAATCACATGCACTAGTAGTCAAGACAAAATGCAAGAGGTTGCCTATAACCACAGATTCACATTATCCTTTCATGAAATAAAGCACTGAATTCAGTGTAGATTTTTTTCTCAATATGAAATAGAACTAACAGCATGGAGAATGAGTGATAATGAGGGATCTGCCTTGGTTTTACCAGAAGCATCCAAATGATCAAATTAATTCTCCTGCTTTGTTCCAAATTAATTAAACACCTGGTAAGATCTGAATCTAAAGGTAAGATCTGAATCTTACCAGATGTGGGCCCTGTATGAACTGGGCTTGAGGACCACATCACGCAATCCCCCCGAACCCAATCTACATAGCCACCTCAGTTTTCCGGGCTCCAGGAGTCTGAAAACTGAAAGAACACCCACCCCTCTTCCCAAACCCCTAAAGTACCCATAAAAATAAAGTTAAACTTACCTGGCCACCATTAATTTCCTCCTCACACCCTCCTGGTGTGAGGAAATGATGTAACAGAACACTGGGGTGGGGACGAGGAGGGATGGTTTTCAGAATGGCATATAGCCACCCTCCCTGGGAAAGCCCAGGTTTTGGGGGGCTTGTGGGGACAGAAATCTGCTCCAAAGTGAATTCTTAAAACCGGCTTTGGCTCAGATTTCTGGACTGTGTGGAAGCGCCCTAAGTGAAGCTGGAGCTATGCCACAGCAAAATGAAGTTAAACTGTTGATACAAGGTATATCAGATACAGTTCATTTTAGATATGTAATCTTCAATATAGTGGCTGGAATTAACCATTGCAATTATGAATGTGTAACCTAGTGTTATGTATCTGTAACTGATTCATATCTTTGATACCAATGTACTGGGTGTAGAAAATATATAGAAATTGTAAAAGTTCCCCAATCCTGATTTGCTGGGCTATATCAAGCCATGAGGGTCTGCTCTCCTGTCAATTGAGATGCAGATATAAGACACATAGGCCCCTTCTACACTGCTATATAAAATCCAGATTATCTGCTTTGAAGTGGATATGGCATTGTAGACTCATATAATCTGCTTTCGATAATCTGTATTACATGGCAATGTAGAAGGGGCCATAGATACTCTCTTTTTACATTAGTACAGATATTCCAGTAAAATACTTTCTATATCTGAAGGTGTTTGAATATTTAAACCAAATGTGCTAAACCAGATAGCAGAAAAATTTCTAGAAAAAATAATTAATCTTTCTAGAAAACCCTTAGGTTTAGGCTTCTAGTCCAACAGTCAACTAGATGCCTATGGCACATTCATAAGTAGGATCAGTTGCCAATAACAGATTTCCACTTTTTTGTTCCCTGGTAACTGGTATTTAAGGGTTTAGGATGCTAGAAGAAAATTAGAGCTATCTAAATTCACTGCCACTGAGAGCTTTAACCCTTTCAAAAATCCCCATTTAAAATTTCCCATGCTGACTCACTCATCACTTCTTATAGAATCATGGTATTCACTCAGAAGAAGCTATAAAGTCCTTATATTCTATTGATCTTCAACCAACACTATGAAAGAAGCTGTGGATTTATTATTGTTACATAGTAATATTGACAGTAAACACAAACTATTTTCTATATACACCATCTCTGTAAAACAGTTGTCCTTACCATAAAAAACCCCCTTAACATTCATGATTAAAGATGTCTCAAAAGTAGGAAAAAAATTCTCTGCTCTATGAAACTGTTTATTTCCAAAATGCACTGTTGCATAAAATTAATGAATAGATGGACATAACAGAAGTCAAAGTGGGCACTTTTCCTTATTTGAATTAACTATGACTCACTCGAAGAAATCTGTATGCTCATAGAATAAATGCAGGATTTAAGCCTCGTCTAGTCTCTGAGAGTTGATCTGAAGAATCACAGGATATTTTGGATCTCTCTCTTCCAAATTGTCCCCCCCCCCCCACCCAGATAGGGTGATCCATCTCCATAAGGCTCTTATTTGGAGCCATGAAAGAGTCTGTAGATGGTACTTCTCATGTTTGAAAGTGGACTTTGGAGAGGGCAAAGAAGATGAATCGCAGGGAATCAATGAACCCCTAAGATCCTTAGAAGACAACACATTTTCCAGACCCATTTTCTGTACACAGTAAACATTTGTAATTGCTTTCTCTGTTATGAAGAAGAGTGGGAGAGGAAACAAAGTAGTGCCTCTAAGAGCTTTGAGTTTGTCAAAACAGAGCATTTAAACCACATCAAGACTTCAATCTCATACACCATAGACGGGAGGAATTATGCACCCCTCCAAATAATGTTGCACTGCACCTCTCAATGTTCCTTGCCACCAGTTTTACTGGCTAGGGATCATGGACCAAGCAGGAGCCCCCGATGGTGCAATGGGTTAAACCCTTGTGTCAGCAGGACTGCTGACCAAAAGTTTGGTGGTTTGAATCCAGGGAGCACGGTAAACTGTCTGTCAGCTCCAGCTTCTCATGTGGGGACATGAGAGAAGCCACATGAGAGAAGCCTTGCAGACTGCCAATTCTCTCACACCAGAAGTGACTTGCAGTTTCTCAAGTCACTACACACACACACACACACACACACACACACAAATGGATCAAGCATTTTATTTACCTGGAGGAAATTCTTACTGAAATCTGTGGGATTACATCTGAGTAAATATGCCTGGAGTTTCTGTTACATCAAAGGTATTGAGGGGTGAGGGTGGGATGGCAACATCCAAAATTTAATTATATAAAAAATGTCAAGTGTTCATTTTGTGCAAATTTCTTACAATTCAAACAATTTAAGATAGATACAAATTTGCTAGGCCTGCTTCTTGGCGGTGGGTTGGACTCAATGGCTCACAAGGTCTCTTCCAACTCTATGATTCTAGGAATGTGTTCAGCAAACATTCCAATACCAAAATTTTCATTACTGATCAAAACTAAAACTAACTTGTCAAGTTTTTCAGTTGTACAGAGGAAAGAACAGTTAACCACAGAGATGAACTGGTCAGTGTAGTAGAAATTTGGGTATTCTTAGGGTGAAGTGACAATGTCTTCTTCTGATTTGTGAAATAGAGAGAAAGCCAAACATAGTCAAGCACTCTTTCTGTACTTCAAAAAACTGATTTTAGCTTATTTAGGAAAATACTGGATAAAATTGTGTGGTCAGAAAAGCTTAAAGAAAATAGAATTTATGGTGTATGAGAGTTCCTTAAAGATGAGACTTTGGGGGTGTAATTGCAAACAATCCCAGAAGAATGGAGATGGGCCAATGTTTTCGGCATCTTCAAAAAGGGAAAAACCCAAGCAACTACAGGACAGTCAACTTTATATTGGAAGATTCTAGAACAGATCATTAAGCAGTCAGTCTGTATGCCCTTAGAAGGGAATGTCATGATTAAAAAGAGCCACATGGGTTTCTTAAAAATACATCATATCAAAATAAACATGTTTTTAAATGGCATTATGAACATGGTAGATCAGGGGAATGTTGTTGGCTTTAATAAGGCTTTTATCTTCCAAAAGACTCCTACAGGCGAACTGGTGGACTGTGGAGTAGACAGTGCTACAGTTAAATGGATCAGTAATCCAGACAGACACACCAGAGTTTTGTTATGGGTCCGGTGTCATTTATAAATAACTTAGATGATGGAACAGAAGGCATGCTTATCAAATTTTCAGATAACACCAAATGGTGGGGAAACGAATACTCAGGAAACAAGATCAGAATTCAAAATAGCCTTGATAGATTGGAGAGCTGAGCCATAGGTAAAATAAATGAATGTCATCAGGAATAAATGTAAATTACTAAATCTAGGCAAGAAAAATGAAATGTACAGATACAGGATGGACGAGTCCTACACAAAGTGAAAGGAGCACATGTGAAGAAGATCTAGAGGGCTAAGTAGACCACAAAATAGCCAAAAGTGTGATGCAGCAGCCAAAAAACAAATGCCATTCTCTGGTGCATCAACTTCAGTATGGTATCATAACTGAAGGAAATCTTGGCGCTACTGGATTCCATTTTGGTTACATTTTGTTTGGAATACTGTGTCCAGTTTTGTGTACAGAAAGATATTGGCAAACTGGAATCTGCCCAGAGAAGATGAGACCAAGAGGCTCAAACATCTGGACATCAGATAAAGAATGACTTGAGGAGCTGGAAATGTTTAGTCTGGAAAAAAGAAGATCGAGAGGTGATGTGATAGCTCAATTCTTTAAGTATCTGAAAGGATATTATGTAGATGTAGAAGAAATAACTTGTTTTCTGCTGCTGCATTGATTACAACATGAATCAATGGATTCAAATTGTAAGAAGAAATTCTATTTAAATATTAGGAAGACTCATTGTGTCTTTTTTCTAATTGGAGTCATTTTGATAGAACCTTCCATTTCTTTGTCACCATTTACCATCAAGATATGGGAGTGTAATTTTTGGGGACTCAACTTTCTCCTATCTTGCTTGACAATGTATTATAAAATGGGGGCATCTCTTTCTTCTCCAAGCTCCTGACTCTTTGGGCTGATCTGATTCATTGTCCTGGGGCTGATTCAGTATGGCGCATACAAGATTGGCTCTGGAATGGTTTACACTAAAATATGCAAAATGACAGAAATCCATTCTTTTTCCATTCTATGTTAACGTCTGTGTGTGTGTGTGTGTGTGTGTGTGTGTGTGTGTGTGTGTCACTGAGACCTGGTTGGATGAGCTGGGTGGGGTAAATCTCATCCAGTTGTGCCCACTGGGCTTTGGGGTGCACCGGCAGGCTAGGTTGGGAGGGGACGGGGAGGAGGGGTCGTGGTGGTCTTTCAGCAGTCCATCTCCATGATCAGATGTGCAGTACCACAGTCCTCTGGGTTTTAGTGTGTCCATCTGAAAGTGGGAATTCGTGACAGCTTAGAGATTCTGCTGGTGTACCATTCACCCCATGACACAGCAGTCTCCCTGCCAGAGCTAGCAGATGTGGTCTTCAATTTGGCCCTGGTCTCCCAGTGTCTGGTTGTACTGTAACAGGAGTGGCTCATGACTTCATGGTTGCCATGACGACCATGGGGCTGTCACAAATAGTATCTGGACCCACCTATCAGGCTGGACATACATTTGACCTAGTCTTTACTGCAGACAGCAATGTGGTCAGAGTGAAAGAGCAAAATATTCTTCCATTGTCATGGTCTGACCATCATCTGATCAGTTTTAGACTTGCTGCAACCTCTAACTTCCACAGGGGTGGTGGTCCCCTCCAGAAGACTGATGGGTCCAGATGGATTCCTAAGGTCTCTTGGGGGTCTTATTGTCATGAAGGCTGATGATCCTGTTGACACCCTGGTTGATCGCTATAATAGCGAGATGGCCAGGGTGATAGACACAATTGCTCCTGAGCATCCCCTCTCATTGCGCAGAGTCACAGCAACCTCTTGGTTCTCTGAGGAGCTGGCGGGGATGAAGAGGATGAGGAGAAGACTAGAGTGCACCTGGAGGAGATTTTGGGGAGTGCCTGACTAGAGCCTCAATTATTACCTATACCGCAGCTCTGTGGGCAGCCAAGAAGTCCTTCTCAACTGCCCGCATAGCATCTGCATCAAATAGACCTGCAGAGTTGTTTCGGGTTGTTGGAGAGCTCCTCCATGCTCCCGAGGTGGGGGAAGTCTTCGAGAACTCAGCAGCTCGGTGTTGCGATTTCGTGCACTACTTTGCAGATCAAGTCACTCAGATATGTCTCGAGCTGGACAACAGTTTAAATGCAATGCCAAAGGAAGTAACCAAGGCTTCTGTCAGTTCAATCATGTGGGATTCTTTCCGGCTTCTTCGTCCTGATGACGTCGATGGTGTCCTGGGGGCTGTGAGAGTGACCCCGTCGGCTCTGAATCCTTGCCCTTCCTGGCTAAAGATTGGTTTGTGCCAATTATCAATGCATTGTTGGCTCAGGGGAAATTTCCAACTGGTCTGAAGCAGGCGGTGGTCAGGCCAATCCTGAAGAAGACCTCCCTTGTGATTTCATATTGTTGATCTGTTATTTGTAATTGATTTTTGTATTGTATTTTTATTTTTACATTTTATTGCTTTGTTTTGTTATACTGATGTATTATGTTGCTGGGATTGGCCTCATGTAAGCCACCCCGTTTCCCCATGGGGAGATGGTGGCGGGGTATAAATAAAGTTTATTATTATTATTCCACATTATCCTGAATCAGCTCCATGCATTGGATACCAATCAGCTGATTCAAGTACCCATCATGATAAGTTGGCAGTGTAGATGTGCCCTTTGTCTCAAAAGGCAAGGTTCATCATAATGTGCCAGTTTAACTACCTCTATCTTCTGATTTTCACTACCTGGCATATCTGCTCATCTCTATCCTCTGTGATAATATAAGGTGCTAACAAAAGGCTAATAACAAAGCTGAGGCCATTTTATTTTTAAAAAAAAGAGAAAACCGTTTGCTGGTAAAATAAAAGAGCTTTGGTCAATGCAGCTACTGACAGCAAATAGCAGTGACGCTCAATGAAGTGCAGCTGGGTTATGTGTGAGTGTGTGTGCCTTCAAGTCACCACTATATATCCTACATGGGATTACGCAGCTGGGCAGGAAAAACATCTGGCATGCTAGTTTCCCTCGGTAGAGAAAATAAGAGATTTTTTTTAAAAAAATGGGAGGGAGAAAAAAAACAGCCCTTGCTAGAAAGCACTAAAAATAGCTCCTTAATTCCACATTAATTCATTTGAATGTGCAGCAAACAATGCAGTGGCTTTCAATTTTTTTATTAAATATGTAACATGAACCTAACCTAATGGAATACGATGTATACATTATGCACACGTGCGCACACACATACATAGATAAGACAAAATAGGCAAGTCTTAATAGAACATAAACAATGTTTTCTCTATTGCTGCTGGGACAAAAAAAATCACTAACGAAATATAAGGCTGTGCTGCCATCAAGTGGCAATTATACATATTGCAGTCATTATAACTGGCTTTTTAAAAGAGTACTTTTTGTAGCTAGCTAATAGCTATATATTCACAGAAGGGCAAATGGGGTAAGTAAAACTGCCTTAATTGTGCATTGTGTGTAATGTTTAGTTCATTACAGTGTCCTGTTTAATCATATACCTAAACTATAATTATATGCAATGGCAAATAAAGACCCAATTAGTTTACAAGGGATTTTCAAATGCTCATCAAAGGATTGCTTGTGTGCATTTCAGCCAAGTGAATACAATTCGCTTCCCACGGTAAGAATTTTTAAAAATATTTTCACTCTAAAACATGAATAAGAAGATAAATCGGTATGAACCGTCTCCCCAGCTATCAGTTTCATTTTCTGTATGCTATGCTAAACTATAGCACTGGGCAAAAAAGTGCCTCTTTTCCCAATCTATTTGTGCAAATGCACACAGAAACAACTTTGTAGATCTCCAAAGTAGAGTTTCTGTCTTAATGCTGTTGAAGTCTTTGTAAAAATAGCTAGTTCCGAATTTTAGGCCAGACAATGCTCCCCTCTAGGGGGCAGAAAAGAGAATACAATATTGTTTCTGTAATCTTTTTAAGTCCTCTTAAATACCAGATCCTTGTCCTCTTGAGGCAAACTTGCAGGCCACCTTGAAGTATATTCAGACCAGGCATGTAGCCGGGGGGCGCTAAGGGGCTTCAGCCCCGAAATTCTCAGGGTGGTCCGCGAAAAGGCCTTACTAGTACATTATTTAAACTGTTATGTTTATTCATATCATGATCTGATCACCATGCACATTATATCCCACATTCATGGGGTTATTGGGATAACAATACAAAAGGTTTGCTACGGTAGACCCTCTTCCACCCAGGCTCAGCCCCCCCAAACTCAGCCCCGAATCAAAATCCTGGCTACGGCCCTAATTCAGACCTTTCTCATTCAGAAAAATAATACTTTGTGAAAAGCTTGCTTTGATCATACTTTAAAAGAGTAAATGGAAGTATGAATTGATTTGTGAAGACTGCAGTAGTCAGATAATGAATCTACATAAAGTAACTGGCTTCCATATATGAATCTGTCATTTGGAATCAAACCCACAGACCAAACTATTCACAATACTTTGCCCCAGAGTGTTGTGCCTTTTAAGGGAAGTGCAATTCCATCCGATACTGAGCTCCAGAAGAAAAATAATATAGTGGTTAATATTGATTCAGAGTTTATATAGAATCATAGAGTTGGAAGAGACCTCATGGGCCATCCAGTCCAAAACCCATTCTGCCAAGAAGAAGGAAAATTGCATTCAAAGAACCCCTGACAGATGGCCATCCAGCCTCTGTTTAAAAGCCTCCAAAGAAGGAGCTTCCACCACAGTCTGGGGCAGAGAGTTCCACTGCTGAACAACTCTCACAGTTAGGAAGTTCTACCTCATGTTCAGGTGGAATCTCCTTTCCTGTAGTTTGAAGCCATCTGTTCTTCATTCTAGTCTCCGAGGCAGCAGAAAATAAGTCTACTCCCTTCTCCCTATGACTTCCCCTCACGATTTATGCATGGCCATCATGTCTCCTCTCGGCTTTCTCTTCTGCAGGCTAAACATGCCCAGCCTTTAAAAGCCGCTCCTCATAGGGCTTGTTCTCTAGACCCTTGATCATTTTAGTCACCCTCCTCTGGACACATTCCAGCTTGTCATCTATTATATAAATGGGTTCACGTCATGTGATGTATACCTCAAACAAAGAAACCTTACAACGCAGAAACACAATATTTGCCAACAGAAATAGACCTCAAGCAAGGTACGTTTGTAGCAAAGAAACTTTCCCCCCCCCAAACCTAAAAGGCCCCCAAAACAACGAGTAAAAATAAAACTTCATTTACCAGCATCCTCCGGGGCAGCCAAAGATTCACCCAGCCTCTACATTCTGAACAACATGATTGGCTGCCAATAAGGGCGGATTTGCATAACTGCTGCACTGGCCAGCCAACATCAAAATTCCGATCCATACTAAACTGCCAAAACAGAGTAAGGAAAAGGCCTGAGCCAATCCCCAACACAAACACCCAAATCACTTCCAACTGAAAATTTACACCCCAAAAAAACACAGACCACGCCCAAAAATGACAGTAAGTCTTCATTAACTTGATTTCCCTAACTAGCCCTCACTTACTGGGAAGCTGTTTACGCTCTAAATTGACAGTAAGACTTCATTAACTTGATTTCCCTAACTAGGCCTCACTTACTGGGAAGCTGTTTACGCTCTGAATTGACAGTAAGGCTTCATTAACTTGATTCTCCCGACTAGGCCTCAGCTCATTGGACATTGTGTATGGCCTGAATTGACAGTAAGGCTTCATTAACTTGCTGTTCCTAAATAGGCCTCAGCTCATGGGACATTGTGTATGGCCTGAATTTACAGTAACCTACCTTGGCACACAGAGCCCCGACCATGCATGATGGGACTTGAAGTACCACCATGGAAAATGGGATTTGTAGTACTTCGAAACCCATCATTCCCCACAGACCACTGTGGCCCAGAACCAAGACCAATAAAAACCCAACTTGGCACACCATGCCCCCCATGACCCACACTCCATCCAACTGCAGTTTAGAGGAGGGCACACCGTGGATGATTGGACTTTCTCGCATCTCCTAAAAAGAGCACAGCAACGCGTGCCGGGTACAGCTAGTTCCATATATGCTTTTAAAGCCTGTTTTTCTGTATTGAAAAGAAAATGGAACACAAGGCCAGTTTGAATTATTGACTACTTTTGCTTTTATGCATTTTAGTTGTAGCTGTTGTAGCATTTAGTTATATCTGCTTCTTACATATACACATGATCGTTTTAATCCCATTCACCTTCCCCCAGCCTTTTTCCCTATACACACTTTTAAAAAAGAAAAGAAAAGAAAACAGACACCTACATGTTAAAATATGTTACATTTGTGTTCCCTCTTTATTATAAAAATAAGGGCTGGAAAAGTGTTTTTATAAGAAAAATTGGTCTGGACAACAATTGGTGGAGATATATGTGACAGTCCTGAGTTTCTTGCGGGTTTGGGATTTGTTTTTACTGTAGGCTCCTTCCACACAGCTGTATAAAATCCACATTGAACTGAATTATATGACAATGCGGACTCAGATAACCCAGTTCAAAGCAGATATTGTGATATTTACATTACTATTATTAACAGTAGCAAAACTACAGCGAGGAAGTAACAACGAAAATAACTTTATGGTTGGGGGGATCACCACAACATGAGGAACTGTACTGAGGGGTCACAACATTAAGAAGGTTGAGAACCATTGGCTTACAGGGTGGGTGGGCCATCTATATTTATTTATTATTTCGGCTTAATAGACCGCTCTATCCGAAGCTCAGAGCGGTTTACAGCACATAAAATATACCAAGTTAAAACACATAAAAACGGCATCATAAAACCAATTTAAAACCCCTACTCCCTACAATAAAACTACAGTAGATCAACACATAGTGCAAGTGGCAACGACACAGCAGGATGGCAAGTTATGGCAGGCACCAATCAAGCACCAAATGCCTGCCTAAACAGCCAGGTCTTACAGGACCTGCGGAATGTCATTAAGTCCCGTAGAGCTCACATCTCCATTGGCAGCAAGTTCCATAAGGTCGGCGCGGCCACTGGAAACGCCCTCTGCCGTGTACTGGATAGCCTGCAAGTCTTCATACCAGGACCTCCAACATGTTGAGCCCCTCTGAATGCAGTGATCTTCTGGGCACATATAGGGTAAGCCGCTCCCTCAAGTACACTGGCCTCAAACCATGTAAGGCCTTGAAAGTTAAAACTAGCACCTTGAAGGAGACCCGGAATTCAATTGGCAGCCAGTGCAGTTCGCGCAGGAGTGGAGTTACATGAGCCATTCATTATTAACAGAGGTGTAGTATTCTCCACAGATATGAAATTAAATCAATTCTGAGTTGCATCAGTATGATAGGAATTATTGTATGAGCTACACCAGTCTTTCTCAACCAGTGTGCCGTGGCACACTAGTGTGCCGTGACGGACCTCCTGCTGTGCCGCGAGAAAAGCTCTCTGCCCCCCTTCCTCCCCCCCTTCCTGCCGAACTCCTGCTGCTTGGGGAGGGGAGGAGGAAGGGGCCGGGACAGTGGCGCTGCGAAAAAGAAGAAGGGACCGGGGCGCTGCCTCCTTCGGTCGTTTCCCCAGCCAGCCTCCAATCCGCCATGACTCCCACCATGACTCTTGCCCCTCGCTCGCTGAAGCCGCGTGGAGGAGGAGCCCCGCACACTGAAGCCCGTCCACCGCTCATGCTCCTCCTCTGTAGGAGAGCTGAAGCTGGGGGGAGGGGGCGGGGCATGGCACGGCCTGTAGGTGAGCTGAAGCTGGGGGAGGGGCGGGGCCTGGCTCTGCCCTCTCCCCTGGCTTCGGCACTCCCAGCAGCTGCTCCAGCCTTGAGGGGACAGTGCCAAGCCAACAATGTGCTGGCTCTGGCACCGCTGGCTTGACACTGCCCCCTCAAGGCTGGAGCAGCTGCTGGGAGAGGTGAAGCTGGGGGTAGGGGGCGGGGCATGGTGCAGCCTGGCTCCGCCCCCTCCCCGGCTTCGGCACTCCCAGCAGCTGCTCCCAGCAGGCCACCAACCCCCAACCGTTCTTTACTGTGTTAGAGTGTCATTTTGTGTCATTTTGGTTGGTGGTGTGCCCCTGGATTTTTTTAATGTTAAAAGTGTGCCGCGGCTCAAAAAAGGTTGGGAAACACTGAGCTACACAATGATCAATGAGTGACATCATAAGGCTACAAACACGTATTTTGGGGAGAGAGGACAAGGGAATTGTGCTGAGTTCCATCTCTGAATAAATTGAGCCTGAGCATTTTCGCAACAGAGCAGTTCTGTGTCAGGACTTGCGCCTGTTGGCTTTAGCCCATTTTTTAATCAGAGAGAGCTTCCTCTTGCCCTTTGATGTGAGAGGCTTCTTATACTAAAGCATTACAAGGTCTTTGTCAATTTGCACAATGGTTTATGCATGTGAAGATAAGGTTCGTATTTATCTTCATTCTCCCTATTATACTTTGCAACTTGACACTTTACAACTACCAGCTATTTCCCCATGGATAGCCCAGTGCAGAGTGTATATATTTATTTTGCCAGGGAAAATATCACAGGAGAACTCCTGATGAGAAAAATGCCATTCTTGGTGTGGCACAGTTCTTCTGATGTATTTTGATATGGTTCTGTATTACTAAGGGATTGCACAATCTAAACTTGAGGCTCCAACAAAGACAACAGCCTGACGGAAACTCATCAAGAACAATGTGTTTATGGACACTTCTGTGTGTTCACTCTTCTTCATGCAGGGAGTAGCTGAAAGGCCAAAACAGTTCTGTTCATTTTGCAATGCCCAACACACCTACTCTTAACTGTCAATATGGTAGCAATAACAGGGGATGATAATTTCAGATGAAAAGATGTGGCCCAGTTTATTTTTCATTTTATGTCAGTATTTTCCCATTCAAACAATGCTATTCCTTCTCTACAAGACAAAAACATACTTCTATGGCTAGATCTACACTGCCATATAATCCAGTTCCAGAATGCAGATAATTATTTATTTATCGTGTCAGAAGTGAATTGAGAATACAGTTATAATGTATTAAAATCACGAACAAAGTTAAAAACTTGGATTATGCTAAATTTCCTTTGACCAGAAGCTGGCCACTTGGAGTGTCTCTGGTGTCACTGTAAAAAGATCCTCCATTGTGCATATGGCAGGGCTCAGTAGTCTGTGATTTGCTCTTCTCCACACTCATATGTCATGGACTCCACTTTGAAGCCCCATTACTTAAGATTGGCTCTGCATCTTGTGGTACCAGAGCACAGCCTGTTCAGTGCCTTCCAAGTCACCCAGTCTTTTGTGTGCCCAGGAGGGACTTTCTCATCTTTTATCAGCCACTGATTGAGGTTCTGGGCTTTAGCCTGCCACTTTTGGACTCTCACTTGCTGATGTGTTCCTGCAAGTATCTCTGTAGATCTTAGGAAGCTATTTCTTGATTTAAGATGTAGGCAGGCTGGCTGATATCTGGAGGATGGGCCAGTGATATCAATGCCTTGGTCCTTTTGTTACTGGCTGCTACTTCCCGAAGGATATCAGGTGGCGCAAAACTGGCTAAACAGTATAATTTCTCCAGTGGTGTAGGGCGTAGACATCCTGAGATATTGTTGTAAAATGCAGATTAACTGCATTGAACTGAATTATATGACTCTACACTGCTGTGTAATCTAGTTCAGTGCAGTTAATCAGCATTCTGAAACTGGATTATACAGCTAAGTAGGTCCAGTTTGAGACTTGCATTTGCCTTGTAATATAGGTGGATGCACCATTTTTAAAAGGGAAAACAGCAATCTAAAGAAGAAACATGAATCCTTGAGAGTACACACCCTGATTTAATGATTAAAACCTCCATTGTCAAGACCAGTGCTACAACAAATTCAGTGTCTATGGGGTGCTAAAGGGATGGGGACCCAAAGCAGTGTAGGGGTCTGTACACACAGCCTAAGGGATAAAGGTTGCCTACCCCTGCTCCTAGAAAGTTAGGACACTTTACACTTTACAGGTTAACTCAACTACAGAGTTGAGAGTAAGACAATGAGCTAGAGTATGCAGGGTTGGACGAGGTCATGGGCCTTTTTTCAGAGAGAGAATGCTTTCTATAGTGGGTTCTTGAAATTATCTGGAACAAGTTGTCTGATAGTGCATCAAAGTTGGAGAGGGCCTGACCGATCCCTGAATCTCACGAAAAGGTCTGTCTCAGAACTTCATCCCATGGCTTTAGGGCTCCATGCACTTTGGGAAATGGAGCCCCATGGGAAGCCATCGCACGACATAAGAGCACTTTTAGTGAGACTCTGGGGCCCTATTTCCACAGTGTATAGAAACAAATCCCAAAATTCATCTTCAGGAGTTGAGCGTTACCTGACTCCAAATGGCAGAAAGTGGAGGAAACATGAGCATTGATGAGGTAAGGACATGGGATGGCTGGCCATTCCAGAAGATGAGGAAAGCTAGGAGGGAACAAGAGAAGATGCTTTCCTCCACTTTACGCTATTTTCCTGTTGCTCATTGGATGAGATCTTTACCAGATCTGCAAATTTGGGTTTCTTGTGGCCCAAGTCCAACTTCTAGTCCCAAGTTACCATTGAATTAATAGTAGATGGAAAGTTAAGAGATATATAAATACCACTGATAACATTGTTGTAGTCTAGTTGGATTTAGTCCTATGCCTCTTAGGGTGCTTCCAGAAAGCTGAGAAATGCGTGCCAAAGCGGGTTTTTAAAACCCGTTTTGGCATGCCTTCCTGTCCTCACTACCACCTCAAAAAAACAAAAAACAGGCTTTCCCAGGGGGTGGCTACATACCATCCCAATACCAATTGAGATGGCTTGCAGCCCCCCTGGAGCCCCCCAAAACAACCCTTAAAACTTAAATAAAACTTACCCAGCCACCATTATGGTCCTCTTTGGACCTCCTGCTGTGAGGAAATGATGTGCCAGGAGATGGGGGATGGGGCAGGCTCCTCACCCCCCAATTTCCTGGAGCATCATTTCCTTGTGACAGGAAAGTCCGAGGAGGAACATAATGGCAGCCTGTTTTTTTAAAAAAAAAGTTTTAAGGGTTGTTTTGGGATTTGGGGGAAAGGAGTGGGTACGCTCTCAGTTTTTGGGTCCATGGAGTATGACGTAGTCCCTGAGCCCAATCCACATAGGGCCCCACACCTGGTAAGACCTGGATCTCACCTAAGATCTGAGTCTTACCAGATGTTTAATCCGAATCTGATTTTATCGGAGACTTTGTTTGGATGTCTCTCGTAAAACTGCAACAAGTCCCAAGATATGGGCCTGTCTGGATAGCCATTTACTGACCACCAGGAATACGGCTAAATTTGTGAGAATGCCTAGCATCATCAGTGTCCAGCTGGCCTCAACACAGCAATCTTTTTTCTATCTTAAAATAGATTTTCTTTTTAAAAAAAACTGTGAGTAGCACTAACAAATTCCAACTCAATTTTCTTTTTTTAATGTCTAAATATATCAGTTCATTAAGCCCTCATAGGACACATAAAAATGAGGTATATCTTCGTTCCATCCAACAGAGCTGGCAAACATAATGTTCCCTACTCAGTGGTTGGAAGCTACCCAACAATGGGATGCTTCAGAAATCCTCCTTAACCACAATTTTGCCCCACTCATTCATTCCTATTTTTTTCTTTAATTCTGCTCCCCACCCCCACCAACAAGGTTGCAGTTTTGAATTAAGTGATCTTATTCCCAAAAAGGAACTCACACAGTAGGAATACGTCAATGCTTCATTTTTCATTTCAAATGTTATACTGAGCATGCATCATTTATCACAGCATTCACTTCCTTCAGTTGATTTCTGTCTTTTCTTTCCTTCCACTACAATACGAATGCATGTGAATGCATTCATAAAATAGTGCAAGAAAGCATTTTTGTTTCCAGCATATAAATTATTACAGTAGCACAATGTGTGTTGCACAGGATATGGATGATACATTTTTTAAGAAAAAGATTTATCTTGAAATCATTGTACATGTATATGGGTATTTTCTTGAGGTGCATGTGCCCATTTATACAGGGGTTTGTAAATGCAGGATCCTATTGAAAGTAGAAAAAATACAAATAAACAATGTTTTTGTTTTAATTTGTTTTACCAAGGGAACACCCCTCTACGACTCTCTAGATCCAGCAGAAGTTGATCATGGAGTCACACTGGAGGACCTAGAGCAGTGGTTCCCAAAGTGGGCAGTACCACCCCCTGGTGGGCAGTGGGGCAATCTAGGGGGCACTGGAAGGCCCAGGAGAATTTGGAGGGCGCTGAACCCCCTGTAAGGGGGTGGTGGGGGTGGTGGCATGAGCCAGGTGACAGGCTACCATCCATCTCTGTCTGTGTGTGTCTCTCTCTTCTTCTCTCCTCCTGCTCCCTCCTCCTCCCATCGCCAAGCAAGGGATAATAATAATAATACCTTTGGGGTTCCCTTCTAAGTGGTTGAGTCTTATAACAATAATAATAATGTCCTTCAATATTTAGTGGAACATGGATTCAGTGCAGTAACCAATTTATTAACAAAAGAAGAAACCGATTGCGAAATAGTCAATCGCGATGATTTGAGATTACTGCTGACGAAAATAGAACCGAGGATTACTAGATTGGTAGCAGCATGCCAGGTTCATCCTTCTCATTAAGATGATTTCGAATGTTTTAACCATTTTTGTATTACCTTTCTATTCTAAGTTCAGTAAATAGTTTTATAATTTCAAACTTCAATGTTTCTAATTTACAACTTTCTTTATTACATTTTATTAAAAGGTAGAAATAATAATACATATATCTTTCTGTTTAATTGCTATTAAAAAAATAAAAATTAATTTCTAGGCGGGCAGTAAGTAATTTTTTTTCTGGAAAGGGGGCGGTAGGCCAAAAAAGTTTGGGAACCACTGACCTAGAGATTCCTAGACAGAACATACTTATTCACTCTATGAATAATCAAATCCACAAAATGTTAAACCTCCACAGTAATGCCAATTAACTAGAAATCAGAAATGTAGCCAGAGTAGAACAAAAAAAATGGCATAAAGGAAATTCTCTCTTGCCTAATGGTAAAAACCATCAAGGATAATCTTCAAGGAAATAGTGAGATTTTAATGTGATTTGCCTCCTGATAAGATATTTCCAAAATTTTGAATTTTTTTTTATAAATAGGAAGGAAATACCTGAATATTTTTAAAACAACAGGACAAAGCAAAATTATCTGCTAGTATGAGCATTTTTGTAACATCATGGTAGGTAGATGCAAGACAGCCTTGTCTGTGCTGTACCCAAAAATTTGACTGTCAGAGAATGATTTTGTTTTGGTCAGTTTTTGGTTAGAATTTAACTGGATTCTCCAAATAACTAACACAATTAATAGGAAGTGTTTCAGTTGTTTTTGTTTTTTTAAAAAAAATGGAATACAGGAACAAATTGAACTGACAGGCTTGTCCATCCTTGTACCCAAGCAGGATCTAATCAAACATTTTAACCTTAATCCATTTAGATAGTCCTAACTAAAGTAAATCAACTGAATTACTCATTGAGAATGGTGATTCGATACCTAAGTAAATTCTATTGATTCCATATGTCTAATGTAATTTGGACTAACAAGATTCATATGTCTAATGTAATTTGGACTAACAAGATGCTTTTGTTTTCTTTTTGTTCCATTCTGGGTTAATGATACATTTTCTTTTCATATAGTACAAGCATGGGAATCATGCATTTCATGTGTGGGAATCACCTCTGATTAGCCAATCAATGTAGGCCAGTGGTCCCCTACTTTTTTTTATTATCAGGAACAACTTGACCAGGGACCACTTTGATGGGGGACCACTCTCTAACATTAGTACCATAAGGGTTATGAATACATTTTTGGTCAACTTTAGATTTGGTTTGGTCATTTGGTTTCTGATTCAGAAAATTACATCAGCTCTAATTTCCGATACAGAACATATGCCATCCAGTAGTTGCCATCTGCTCACAGAGTGTAATAATCTAGAGCTGATGTGGTCTATCTAATGCAATTTCTGAATCAGCACCCCGAATAACCCCAGGAACAGACCTAAAATCACCAAGAATTTTCTTTTGTTGACTGTATTATTATCTGTGGAATTTGTTAATGCTCAGCTATAAGAGGGTTTTGTGAGACCAGCTGCTCTCATAGTAACGGTGAGGCCATGGACCATATTTTAGTTCTTGTGGACCACTGGTGGTCCACAGACCACATGTTGGGAGCCACTGGTGTAGACTATGGTGGGACATGTAAGGAGTTTCACTTCAATGATGTCTGCACAGCCATATAGTTTCCATCCCAATGTATAATTTCCACGATACTTCACAGGCTTTTCCTTAATGTGACACAACTGCAATTATGTTGAAATCTCCCCAGCCTGCTTCTTGCATCTCACAGTGGGGCTCAGTGTCTCACTTTAGGAAACAATAGTTAAACACTTCAGATTGTACTAAAAAGCAACAGTCAACATCTGCAGGCATACTTTGAGTCTCTGTTGTGTATAGCACTACTTCACACTTCCAGTTGGGAGACCACAGTTTGAAATCCCCTCCTCCCAAAACAGCAAAAATGTCTCTGTTTTCCTGGACACACTCACTATGAATAGGTTACAATATTATTTTATATTCAGATCTTCTCAACACTACCACCACCCCATGCTTTATGAAGATGTATATAGTTCTCCTACAGCAGTACTATGTAGAGCATCTAATGTCATAACCTGGCAAAACTGAACAACACCTGTTTCACAGACACCAAAGTGACAGAGCTTAGCTAATAGTGCTAGCTTACAATACGCTAGCTAACAATATGATAGTCATTAGTATGTTTTATATAGTGAACTCAGAGTATCATGATCTCCTCCTAGGCATACTTTTATGGAGAACCTATAGTCACATACATATCAATAGAGATAAAAATGGCGGCCCGGGGAGTCCTGCTTGTCTTATTCTGAACGTGTGAAGCCTCTGGTTCAAAGCTCCTTACATGATGTAAAAAGAAACAAAAATTTCCAAACTAAAAATCACACAATTAAATGTTTGGCAGTAAGCCCCATTGAACTTTATGGCACCTACTTCTGACTTAATAAACCCAAGGTGTAAAACACACAAGCTTTAACAAAAGATTTTAACCATCCACATTTAACTTCTAATTAGAAATGCAAACAGTTTAGTTTAGCTAAATAAAATGTTATACAACGGAGGTAAAATAGAAATACAAACTTTCCCGTTTCTTCCTAGTGAAATATGAAAAACTGCTCACTGTTTCAAGCTCCCATCCTACATGTAGGAATGCCTGAACACATAAAAGGAAACCAGCTTTAAGCACCCAGCCTTAATCTCTGATTACCTGTTTCTAATCTGGTCACAAACAATAGTCACAAATTTTGTTGTCACCCCATTCCTTTCTCAAAACAAGATTGATCTATTGATTATTCCTTCCACGCTCTCCTCCACTTAAAAAAAACCCATTCCCTCCATTGTTCTCCACTATTTCAAAATGAGCAAGTTAGCAATTTACCAAATTCAATTACAATGAATTACATAAATGTGTTTAAATCAGATCAAAATAAACAGCAAACACTACACACTACAAGATCTTTTTGTAGAACTGCTTGTACTTGATAATACTTAATATCATATAGTATTTGCAGGTGTTCAAAGCACTTTATATGTATTACCTAATTATATTCCTGATAATCTAGGTGTGAAGATGTTACAGATGACGAAAGAGATGAAATAAATACAATGTAAGTACTGGGAGATTGCTAATGAACACCAGGAGCCAGGGGTGTAATCAAGGGGGGGGGGAGGTAGGAGTTAACCCCCCCCCCCATTTCAGGTTAAAAAAGAGGGTGATTTCAACTCTAAAATGTTTGAAAACATACATTAAAAGCACAATGGGGCAAGAAAAACTGACTGGACCACCACTCTTGTTTATCAGTGGAGCCTGTTTCCAACAGACATTGTGGTATTCTTTTGTAATTATAAATTACCAATCAAATGTCATTTTTAGTTATTTTAAGACTTGAAACTTTGTAACTAAAATAGAAAATTGATTTAATTAAATCTCTATAAAATATAGAATGAACTATACTATTTAAATTATTTAGTGTTATGGAACTACTCAACATGATTCACTAAAGAAAAGTCGTTGTCCCCCCATTTTTTTTCTGGCTATGGCCCTGCCAGGAACTGTAGGCTATATAATAATAATAATAATTATTATTATTATTAATTTCTTGCCCACTTCTCCTCAAAGCTCGAGGCAGATTACAACATTGCTAAAACACACATTCACCTAAAATATTCTTTAAAATACACATATTAAAATGAATTTCCACAAAATACATATTAAAATACACAAAACAGAGATGAATAAGATTCAAGTTTAAAATTCAGAGAAAGGAACTGGCAAAACTACCTCAAAGTATCTCTTGCCTTAGAACCCCTATGAAATACACGCGATTGCCCTAAATTGACATACAACTTGCACATATTACTTATAGCCACGTAGTACTTTTATAATAATGACAATATTCAAATTTTGGGCTTCCTAATTTGCATATCAGGCCCCTCCCACACAACTGTATAAAATCCACATTGATTTGGATAATATGGCAGTGTGGACTGCATGGACTATTATTTATTTATTTCTTCTTCGAGAGCTCTGTGAATGCACACTTATGAAGTTTGCGCGCCAGCGCGGGCTTCCCAACGGAAACTTTTCCAGTTTGAAACTTTTTGGCGGTAGCTCCGCCCAGCCAACCCGGAGGGCATAAAAGGCGCCTCCAGCGCGCCCACGCCATTCCTTTGTTTTCCGCCACTTGGAAATACGGCTGGTTGTGTGAGCATAGCATGTCCACAACCAGTTTCAAAAGGTGTTTATCCTGCGGTAGCAAGATCCCGGACTGTGACGGTCACTCGAAGTGCCTTCGGTGTCTCGGGGAGGGACACGTCGTTCCTGCCTGCCGGCACTGCCAGGCCTTCTCGACCGCCACTCGAAGAGCGAGAGCCCGCAGGCTTCAGGCCTACCTCACGGAGCGTGCTCTCTGCCCTCCACAGATGGCGACGGCTGTCCCATCTGCCTCCTTGGGTTCCGAGGCGGCTGCTTCGGTTCCCGCTGCGTCGACCGCTCGCCCGGCTGGGAAGCGTCCGCACAAGGAGAAGAATACCACCAAGTCTGTCTCCTCGAAGACTTCAAAGACTTCGGTGTCGAAGAGGCCCTGCACCGTAACCACCGAAACGGTCCAGCTGCCTCCTCCTCGAAGAGCATCGACAAGCTCAATGGCGTCGGGCCTCTCCCAGAGGTCGGCCATCTCGAGGACTCCCTCCGATCGGGCTATGGAGATAGCTTTCCGGAGGTCGTGTGAAGAAGCCCGTAGAGCCCAGACCAGAGGCCTGGTTCCTGTGACTCCGGGCAAGTCTCTGGAGGCCGCTGCCTCGAGACCTCCCTCACCGAAAAGGCGCAGGACGCTGACGTCATCGTCTTCAGTCTCCTGCCCCGACTCTTCACCTGCCCCTGTTCTCGCTGTGGAGACAGGGGTAGAGCATCATGTGTCGCCAGAGAACTCTGCCCAGACCGTCGTCCTCCCCCTCCGGGACAGACCTCGGTTCGACAACTGTTTATAACTTCGCCAGACAAAGGCAGGCAGACCACGAGGCTCGCCCTGGCCCCGGCCAAGCGAACACCTCCTCCTGTGTCGTCAGAGATGCCGAACATCCCGTCGACGTCCAGGTCGCCTCCACAATCACAACCGCCGGTGATCCCAGATACGGTCCAGCCTTGGTCGGGAGACGAGATGGAGGATGGCGAGGTCCCTCGATCGATAAGATCAGGATCCATCCTGTCCCTCAACATGGACAGAACGCCCTCCCATACGGGCTGTGACGCCGAACCCTCCTCTTCGCCGACGGACAACGTGAAGGCCTTCGGGGAGCAGATGGGCCGGATGGCGAGATCCCTGGGGATGCAAACCTATGTCCCCACGAGGTCCAGCGCTTGCCCAGTGTTCAGACGGGTGCAGATCGAAGATGCGGCCCAACCGCACCTTCCTATGCTAGAACCGCTGGAGGAGGCGGTCAAGGCATCATGGGCAACTCCGTCTACCATCCCTCCTACGTCAAGTCGCATCGAGGCATGGTATAAGATAGACGAGAGGGAGAGGAGCTGGCTCCACGACCATCCAGTGCCGAACTCGATGATCGTCACCTCCGCCCAAACCTCGGGCCGAGAATCTGCGGCGCCCTCAGATCAGGAGGGAAGGAGATTCGACACAACGGGCGAAAGATTTACAAGGCCGGGCTCCTGTTGACCAAGATGGCCAACTACGGCGCTTGTATGGCAGCGTATCACCAGATCCTCTGGGAAAGGGCTCAACCCTTTTTCCAGGATCTTTCTCGGGAGCAGCAGACGGCGCTTCTTTCCATTTCCCAGGAGGCAGAGTCGCTAGCACACCATCAGATCCTGATGGCCCGCCACACAGCGGACACTTCGGGGAAGCTGCTGGCCCACGGTGTCGCCATCCGGAGACACGCGTGGCTCAAATCCTCTGGCCTTTCCACGAATTCGAGGAAGACGATCGAGGATCTGCCGTTCGATGCCCGGGACTTTTCTTTGCGGGCACGGACGACAGACTCAAGGCCACTCACGACTTTAGAGTCTTGACAGCAAAATTGGACCGGCCTCAACCACAACCTCGGCCGAGTACTACCTACGGGCCAAGTTTCAGCCCAAGCAGCAGTACCGCCAAGCCCCGAGGTACTCGGCGCCTCAGCAACAACTACCGCAGCAGCCGAGGCAGCACCAACAGTCCAACAGACCCGACAGGGAAACAAGTCCCGACCTCGCCATGGCAATGGCAATGGACAATCCAACCGTCGCGTTTGACGGGACGCTGGACGACACCGCCTTGTCGCAAAGTACCGCTGCCACCACCATGCCTCCTCCCATCCTTCGACCTCCACCACCACACCCGCCATTCGGAGATCGCCTGGCCCGCTACATCGATGCCTGGCGACGCATCACCTCAGATGCATGGGTTCTCCGGATTGTCGAAGACGGCTATGCCTTGGAGTTCGACGAACTTCCACCCACGGGGTTCATCGTCGAGACACAGCCGTCCAGGGTGATCTTGGAGGAGGTCGACGCGTTGCTTCAAAAGGGAGCGATTTCACAGCTCCCCAAGAGCAAGGAACGAGGGGCATTCTTCTCACGGTATTTCACCGTGCGAAGCCAGACGGTTCCCTGCGACCCATCCTGGACCTCAGAGACTTAAACGCGTGTTTTCGCCGAGGAAATTCAGGATGGTGTCAGTGTCGTCCATTCTCCCACTTCTCGGTCCAACGACCACTTCGCGTCGATCGACCTTCGAGACGCATATTTCCACGTCTCGATTCGACCTGCTCATCGGCGCTTCTTGAGCTTCAAGGTGGCGGGAGGGCGTACCAGTTCAACGTCCTCCCGTTCGGCCTCGGGACAGCACCTCGAACTTTCTCAAAGTGCATGTCGGTCGTGGCTGCGCCCTTGAGGAGGCAGAAAATCCGGATTTTTCCGTATCTGGACGACTGGCTGCTGGCGGCCCAGTCTCCAGAACTTCTGAATCAACAGGTCTCTACGACCCTACAACTACTCTCCTCATTGGGCCTGCGCCTCAACGAGGAGGAAAGTCCCAGCTGGTCCCTACGATGACCATCAAGTTCATCGGCACGATATTCAACTCCGTCGATCAGCTCGCCTATCTGCCAGACGTCAGATTCCAGGCTCTTCGGCCGAGATACACAGCTGCAACAGGCCCGCCATCACGGCGAAACAAATCCAAGTGACCTTAGGCCACATGGCCTCGACAGTAGCTGTGACCCCATTGGCGAGACTGCGCTTCAGACCACTGCAGCGCTGGTTCCTCGACCATTTCGACCCGGTCAGGGAGCACCACTCAAAAAGGTTATCCCTGCCAAAGGCGGTCAAGGACTCCCTCCGATGGTGGGCGTCCAAGAGCAACGTGTGCAGGGGAGTGCCCTTCCACACCGTAGACCCAGCCATCACAGTGACGACCGACGCGTCATTACAGGCATGGGGAGGCCACTCGGGCGCCCTGTCTGTCAACGGACAGTGGTCGGCGGTGGAGAAGCTTCATCACATCAATTATCTGGAGCTTCTGGCCATCACCAAGACTCTCCGGGCCTTCGCCCCCCTCGTCACTGGGAAAGTAGTACTGGTCAGGACAGACAACATCGTGGCCATGTACTACGTGAACAAGCAGGGCGGGACGGGCTCGAGGAAACTCCTGGCCCTAGCCCAGAACCTGTGGGAGTGGTGCGTCCACCATCAAGTAACTCCCAGGGCGATCCATCTCCCGGGGGTCGAGAACGAGGAAGCGGATTGCCTCAGCAGGACCAGCTGGTCGTCCCACGAATGGATGCTGCATCCGGACGAGCTCCACCGTGTGTTTCAGCGGTGGGGGTTCCCGGACGCAGATCTCTTCGCATCGCCGGAAAACAACCAACTGCCAGTTTTCGGTGCAAGGCTTGCCCGGATGCACACCGGGGATGCCTCGGGACGCCCTTCTGCTCGACTGGGCGACGGGGGTTCTTCTATCTGTTCCCGCCGTTCCCGCTCCTCCTTCGGATCGTCGAGAGGATCCAGCTCACAGGGACCGAGTGCATCCTCATCGCTCCCTACTGGCCGAGACAAGTCTGGTTCCCGACCCTGCTACACCTAGCGGGTCAGGACTACATGCCGCTCCCTCACCGACCAGACCTACTGACTCGGGAGAACGGGATGCTCCTCCACCCGGACCTTCAGTCCTTGCACTTGACTGCGTGGAGGATTCGCCGGCACCAGAGGTCTCCCCAGCTGTAGCAGCGATCCTGGCAGCAGCCCACAAGCCGGCCACGTCGAAGGCGTACGCGGCTTGCATCGCCCGCTCTGAGAGGGTCCAGGCTTCCCGGTCTACCACCGTCTTCCCGCTGGTAGTCTCATCGGTCTTGGAATTCCTGGCACAACTGGTCGACAGGGGTCTATCCATGTCCTCGGTGAAGACCCATTTGGCGGCCCTCACCTGGCAGAACCAGCAGAGGGGCGGTCCCTCGCTGTTCCAGTACCCGATGGTCAAGAGGTTCCTGAGGGGTGTGAACAACACTCGTCCCCCGGTGCATCCACCTACACCGGGTTGGAACTTGGACCTGGTGCTGTCCTGCCTGACATCCCCACCATTTGAGCCGCTGTCATCCATCGACTTGCGGCTCTTATCCTGGAAGGTGGCCTTCTTGGTCGCCATTGCTTCGGCGCGTCGCCCTTCCGAGCTGGCGGCGCTCCGTGTCGACGAACCCTACCTGCTGTTTTTAGCAGACAGGGCCATCCTGCGGACGGACATCACCTTTCTGCCGAAGGTGGTGTCCCCGTTCCACCTGAACACGGACATCGTGCTTCCGGACTTGGGACTGGCCCAAACCGGGGACACGGACTCGAGGGCAACGACCTCGACGTCAGAAGGGCCCTTCTGACCTACAAGAACCGGTCGGCGGATTACCGCCGATCGACCCGACTGTTTGTGTCATACGCCACCGACAAGCTGGGCTTGCCGGTGTCGGCACAGAGACTTTCTAATTGGGTAGCATCCCTGGTTGAACTGTGCTATCAGATAGCCCGTCAACCGTGCCCATCTAAGGTTAAGGGACGCTCGACTAGGGCAGTGGCCACGTCAACTGCGTTCCTCCAAGGGATTCCCCTGGACCAAATTTGCAGGGCGGCCATCTGGGCCAACCCCTCTACCTTTATATCTCATTACCGGGTAGACACCCTGTTTGGGAGGGAGGCGGCCTTTGGGCGGTCGATTCTTAACCCAAGGACCCCTCTAGGTGCTGCAGAGTAGTCAGCCCCAGTTCTCCCTTGTTTTTGCACTGGTCGATCGACAGTTGCGTCGTTCGAACCCCTCTTGTTCATTGCACTGTCAATGTTAAGTATGTGCCGTGCCCCAGGTAGGGGCACAGTCTACCGGTTAAAGCGCGCTTTACCCATTTACGGGTAGGTTGCACCAGTTGTGCACCCTTTGTTCTCAGGTTGTGCTTGTTGCACTCACTGTTATGAGGCCTGTGTGCCTGACATGAATGGTGCTTGTTGCACTTTCTGCTATGATTGCACTTATGTTTGAGGCCTGCGTGCCTGACATGAATGGTGCTTGTTGCACTGTGTTTACAAGTGGGAGCCTGCCTCCCACTCATATTCTATGTGTTTAACATGTTATTTATTCAGGTTGCTGGTTGCAATAAACCTGTTCATTTTTCTACAATCTGGCTGGTTTGTTCCCACCTCCTTTACCTCAGCTCGGTAAATCTTCATAAGTGTGCATTCACAGAGCTCTCGAAGAAGAATGGTAGGTTACATACCTGTGACCATCTTTCTTCGAGTGAAGCTCTGTGAATCCACACGACCCGCCCGGCCATCCCCTCTTTCTCAAACCACCCTTCCTTGTTGCTATGTGGCGTAAGGAATGGCGTGGGCGCACTGGAGGCGCCTTTTATGCCCTCCGGGTTGGCTGGGCGGAGCTACCGCCAAAAAGTTTCAAACTGGAAAAGTTTCCGTTGGGAAGCCCGCGCTGGCGCGCAAACTTCATAAGTGTGGATTCACAGAGCTTCACTCGAAGAAAGATGGTCACAGGTATGTAACCTACCATTACACTGGCACGATTTGATGCCACAATGAACATAAACAGAATTAAAACAAATTTAAAAACATTTAACACACATTATAAAAACCCTGTAAAATTATTAAAAGCATAAGACATCAGTAACTTCCTATTAACTCATTTCCCAAGGACATTGTCAAGCCGTTCCATGTTCATTCTTCCTGGGTTCCATATTTAACCATTACACTGCATTTTCAAAGGCTTGTTGAAAAAGCCAGGGTTTTTAAAAAAAAAATCCAGAATGTCAGTAGAGAGGGGGCCGATCTAATATCCCTAGGGAGGGAGTTCCATAGCCGAGGAGCCACCACTGAGAAGATCCTATCTTTCATGCCTGTCAGGCGTGCCTGTGACGAAGGCAGGATCGAGAGCAGGGTCTCCCCAGAAGATCTTAAATTCCCAGCTGGTTCATAGGGAGAGATCTGTTCTGACAGGTAGGCTGGGCCAGAACTGTTTAGGGCTTTATAGGCAGTTTGTAGTCTGGTGAGACATTAGAGCTTTCTGGCTGAACATCCTAAATATTCCTCCCTAAATGATAGATTCCAGGATTCCAAAAGATGTTGCTATGGAAGTTAAAACAGAATCATAGTGCTGTAATTGTGTAATGTGAAAGGGTTCTTAGTCATTATGCTATCCATACCATCATCCCTACCACTGATAGTAACTGCCACTCAAGTTTCGTGAATGTTTGTGCATAATACACACATGTGTAGATGCACTTTCTAGACATTTCAGTTATCCTTTGAATTTCTGCCTACCTGATCAGATCATCTATGAACTTAATATTCCATCTTAAATATTATAGAACATGTAGTTGCAGTAAGAGACAATGTGACCAAGCCACAAAGAAGCTTATATGTCACTATCAGCTTCAGTAAAACTTTTAAAGGCTCCAATCTCAATCAAATTCACAAGCACGTGCCTAATTGGAAAAGGTTTCTGCTAAAATAATGATTCCCTTACACACTGCCTACATTGCCTCTTTCATTAGGTTAGAACTGATGATTTTAAAAAATTAAAACACAAGATAACCCCACACTTTGATTGTTCATGATGTATCAAACAAATGACAAGTTCAATTTTCTGACTTAGATCATAATCAGCTGATCAGCTACAAATACTTAAAATGGCAATCTGCTGGGTGTTTTTCTGGAAGGAAACTACTCTGAGTCATTTGCTCTTCAGAAATATATACTTTTTCTTTAAAAAAAATCATTGTTCAGAAGCTGTACTTTAATTGCTAGTTGTAAAGGCTAATGATGCTTCCCACTTTCTTTTGATATTCTCATAAATATATGTAAAAGACTTTTCCCTCTGACTCCCTTGTGAAGAATGCAGGGCTCCACAAGTTGAAGTATAACACAGAAAAATAATTAAAAGCAGTGTCCTTACCTCATCGTATACAGGAGGGTCCCGTCATCCTTAAGGCGCAGAAGCTTGTTGGGAGTGGTCATGTTGTGAGCAATTGACTTTTTACCATTATGGAAGAAAGTATCTGGAGTCCAGATCTTGCTGGCAAGGAGATTGTTAAGAGGGAGGCGTTCCATTGGGCCTTTAAATCGAAGCCTTTCATCTTTCCAACTTTGTCGGAAAAAAACATCAATGGTATATTCCTGGTATAAAACAAAGGCAAAACGTGTTAGCTCCACTAGTCCCGTGAGTTTTCCAAACAGTATTGAAAGGTTGTTTATTACAACTACAACTTTTCAGGCATCGTTGCCATAGAGACACTGTAAAATAAAATTAATGCTGTTCAGCACCGCCTTAACTGCCATGACTCAATGCTGTGAAATCATGGCAGTGGTAGACAAAGTATTTGGCCTTTTTGCCAATGAGTAAAGGTGCATCACCAAACTACAATTTCTATGATCCCATAGCTTTGAGGCATTGCAGTTAAAGTTGTGTCAAACTGCATTCATTCTAGAGTATAGATGCATCCTGGAGGATGTTCTTCAAAATATGTTATCCAAGCTCTGGGCTTCTAGGAGGGACAACAAAAGATGCTGAGACTCTTTCTAAACCAACTCACCATTTCAGTGTCTGACACAGGACCAAAACTCGTAACATAAATATCTGTTTTCACCTCAGTTATTCTCTCTGCAGCAAAATAAAAGAAAACAGCAAATCAGTACCTGTTATATCAAGTGGCAAAATTCAGAACTTACATGGGAACAACTATTCTTATTGCAACAGTGCAGCTAAACAACTCTGAAACATCTTATAGAATTCTGGGGTTTGTAGTTCAGTTCAGTGAAGGCCAAAAGCTGGCTGACTGGCTCCTTCTTAAAAGGTAAAGGTTTCCCCTTGACATTAACTCTAGTCATGTCAAACTCGGGGGGGTGGTCCTCATCTCAATTTCTTAGCCGAAGAGCTGGTGTTGTCCATAGACAACGGTCATATGGCCAGCATGACTGCATGGAGCACTGCTTTCTTCCTACCAAGGCGGTACCTATTGACCTACTCACACATGTTTTCAAACTGCTAGATTGACAGAAGCTGGGGCTAACAGTGGGAGTTCATCCCACTCTCCAGATTCGAACTGCCAACCTTTTGATCAGCAGGTTCAGCAGCTCAGTAGTTTAACCTGCTGCATCATCAGGGGACCCTGGTTCTATCTAGACTACCATATAATCAAGTTTCAAAATGCAGGTTATTTGCTTTAAACCAGATTATATGGCAGCATTGAATCATATAATCCAGTTTAAAACAGATTAAACTATGTAACAAAATTTGAAAAAAATTGTTCCTAATTTAAAAAGTGTTATATACTGTTTAATTGTGAGGTACTTACTTTGAAAATAGTTATACTCCAGAAACTTCCTTTTTCTGACTGCCACAAACTATGTTGAATTGGTTGAGACTCTATGAGATATTCATTGAAAAACGATAGCAAAATGTACTGCAAGATGTCGTGCAAAAACATTTGTTAAGTTTATTAAACTTTTTCCATGTTTTGTGATAGTACCAATTAGGAAATGACATTTATAACCCAGGAACAAAAATCATGTTACATAGTGTAATCTGCATTCAAAAACTGAATTATATGGACAGTGAAGATGGGTCCTGATAATTCTAAATACCAACCCACAAACTGCAAATGCCAGCATTCCATAGGATGTTCTTATGATAGTTAATGTGAAATTATAGTGCTATAAATCTATAAAGTGTCATCTGGTGAGTAAATCTGGGAGCAATTAATTTCTACTTCCATGCAACCTACTGTATGAGAATTAAGGAAAAAAGTGTAAGGGCAAATGAATTGGGAAGAGAGAAGGGGGGGACAGAAGCTGAGGAGTTAAAGATAATGCGTTGAAATAAAAAAGTTAAAAGGGGTGATCCTTGGTCACTTTGGTTTTTGTCACATCTATTCCCACTATCATTACCACATGGTGTTAGATTATGGATTTCATTACATTTGCTGCTAGAATCGCCATAGATCATGGTGAAGCCAATGGTGCCAGGCAGGGGGTGTGAGGAACATTGCTCAGATTCCCCCCTTACCTCATCCCACGGGGGAAGCGTCTGCTTGCCTGGCTTCCCCCATTGATCTCTATGCAACACAGGAAGCCTCTCATGTTGCCACTGCCATAGCATACATGTTTTACTTCAGTTTTGCCACAGAGCCCTGCCGGAAGTGGATGTACATCATGGGATGGGAGACAGAATGTACATCATGAGAAGGCAAGACTGAAGAGAAACCGACATACACCATCAAATGTTAGCCCATTTGATGAAGTCATATGTTTGAGATAAGGCAGGTCTCAAAAAAAAACCTGTTTCTCATTCAATTATTCTTTCAAGTTAGAGCCTACTTCTTCCAAAAATCTGGAACCTTGTTTTTGCTCTCGGATTTGAAGGCAGTGCCACAGATATCACAGCAAATTCACAACATTGTCAGACAACTGTCAGACATTTATTAACAAGTAACTTACTAAAATTGATGTAGATACCAAAAGGCAGAGATACTATACAGATGAGTACACAACCTTTAGATTCTAGCATATGAATATCTGCAGGAACATCCACCATACCTCCCAAACCTGGGCGAAGTCTGTTGTCATATCCATCCAACAGGCCATCCAGAATCCTGGTGAATATGGTGATATTGTCATTGGTATCATATTTCCCTGAAGCTGTTGGCATTTGTGAGAAGCTGTTAAAGGGAAAAGAGGGAGAGGTGGAGACAATATAAGGAAAACACTGAAAAAACAATCCAAATTAATTCTTCTTAAATCTTGTTTTAAGTCTTATTGAGTCTTTTAGATCTGTAATTATTACCCAATCTTTTAAATTAGTTTAATTCTAAGAATAATCTAATCTTAGTCTTTAATGCTCATTAATCTGTATTCAAAACTGTATTTTAAATCTAATGTTGGTTAAGATCTGCATTTCCCACAACTTCCTAGTTTCTTTGTTGTTCCCTCTTCATTGCCCTCTTCCTCTTCTACTACAGGGCTGTCCAACTGGCGGCCCGGGGACCGCACACGCCCCCCCCAGCCTGTTGGACACGGCCCCCGCTATGCCCCCGGCCGCCATTTTTAATTTAAAAACCTAATTTTTTAAAAAAATGGCAGCCGGGGGGAAAGGAGGCGGGGCAGGGAGGAGGAAGTGAGCCAGCTCCTCCTCCCTGCCCCGCCCCCTCCGTCCCTCTCTCCGCGCCGCCGATGCGATGCACTTTGCATCGGCGGCGCCGAGAGAGGGAGAAGGGGGCGGTGTAGGGAGGACGAGCCAGCTCTCTTCCTCCTCCCTGTATCGCCCCCTTCTCCCTCTCTCGGCGGTGCTGCTGCAACCTGCATTGCATTGGCGGCGCCGAGAGAGGGAGAAGGCAGCAATACAGGGAGGAGGAAGAGAGCTGGCCCCTCCTCCTTCCCTTCCCCACACCACGGCTCGCGATCGGAGCCGCAGCGCGTCTGCGGGGGAGGAGGAGGGGCGAAGAAGGAGGCTGTCAGCTGATTGCCTCCTCCTTCATTGATCCTCTTTCCCCACGCGCGCGGCGCCCGGATCGGGCAAGGGCACGGGCGGGAGGAAGAGGATTGATGAAGGAGGAGGCAATCAGCTGACAGCCTCCTCCTTCATTGATCCTCTTTCCCCGCGCGCGGCGCCCGCCGGATCGGGCAGGGCGCGGGCGGGAGGAAGAGGATTGATGAAGGAGGAGGCAATCAGCTGACAGCCTCCTCCTTCATTGATCCTCTTTCCCCCCGCACGCGCCGGCGCCCCGGATCGGGTCAAGGGCACGGGCGGGAGGAAAGAGGATTGATGAAGGAGGAGGCAATCAGCTGACAGCCTCCTCCTTCATCGATCCTCTTTCCCCCGCGCGCGCCGGCGCCCGGGATCCGGGCAACGGCGCGGGCGGGAGGAAAGAGGATTGATGAAGGAGGAGGCAATCAGCTGACAGCCTCCTCCTTCATTGATCCTCTTTCCCCCCGCGCGAGCCGGCGCCCCGGATCGGGGCAAGGGCGCGGGCGGGAGGAAAGAGAATTGATGAAGGAGGAGGCAATCAGCTGACAGCCTCCTCCTTCATTGATCCTCTTTCCCCCCGCGCGCGCCGGCGCCCCGGATCGGGTCAAGGGCACGGGCGGGAGGAAAGAGGATTGATGAAGGAGGAGGCAACCAGCTGACAGCCTCCTCCTTCATCGATCCTCTTTCCCCCCGCGCGCCGGCGCCCGGGATCCGGCAACGGGCGCGGGCGGGAGGAAAGAGATTGATGAAGGAGGAGCAATCAGCTGACAGCCTCCTCCTTCATTGATCCTCTTTCCCCCACACGCCCGGCGCCCGGATCGGGGCAAGGGCACGGGCGGGAGGAAGAGGATTGATGAAGGAGGAGGCAATCAGCTGACAGCCTCCTCCTTCATTGATCCTCTTTTCCCCCGCACGCGCCGGCGCCAGGATCGGGTCAAGGGCCCGGGAGGAAAGGATTGATGAAGGAGGGCAATCAGCTGACAGCCTCCTCCTTCATTGATCCTCTTTCCCCCGCGCCGGGCGCCCGGATCGGGGCAAGGGCAGGGCGGGTGGAAAGAGGATGGCTGAAGGAGGAGGCAATCAGCTGACAGCCTCCTCCTTCATTGATCCTCTTTCCCCCCGCGCGCGCGCGGCCCCCCGGGATCCGGGCAACGGCGCGGGCGGGAGGAAAGAGGATTGATGAAGGAGGAGGCAATCAGCTGACAGCCTCCTCCTTCATTGATCCTCTTTCCCCCCGCGTGCGCCGGCGCCCCGGATCGGGGCAAGGGCGCGGGCGGGAGGCAAGAGGTTTGATGAAGGAGGCATCAGCTGACAGCCTCCTCCTTCATTGATCCTTTCCCCCGCGCCCGCGCCCGGCGCCGGATCGGGTCAAGGGCACGGGGAGGAAAAGGGCATTGATGAAGAGGATTGAGGAGGCAATCAGCTGACAGCCTCCTCCTTCATTGATCCTCTTTCCCCGATGAAAAGGAGGAGGAGGCAATCAGCTGACAGCCTCCTCCTTCATTGATCCTCTTTCCCCCATTGCCTCGCGCCGGCGCCCCGGATCGGGATGAAGGGCACAGCCTCCTCCTTCATTGATCCTCTTCCCCCGCGGCGCGGGGAGGAAGAGAGGAAGAGGATTGATGAAGGAGGAGGCAATCAGCTGACAGCCTCCTCCTTCATTGATCCTCTTTCCCCCGCAGCGCGGGGCGCCCGGATCGGGGCAGGCACGGGCGGGAGGAAAGAGGATTGATGAAGGAGGAGGAAATCAGCTGACAGCCTCCTCCTTCATTGATCCTCTTTCCCCCCCGCCGCCGCGGCGCCCGGGATCGGGTCAAGGGCACGGGCGGGAGGAAGAGGATTGATGAAGGAGGCCAGCCTCCCCTTCATTGAGGCAATCAGCTTGATGAAGCCTCCTCCTTCATTGATCCTCTTTCCCCGCGCGGCGCCGGGCGGGAGGATCCGGGAGCAAGGGACACGGGCGGGAAAGAGGATTGATGAAGGAGGAGGCAATCAGCTGACAGCCTCCTCCTTCATTGATCCTCTTTCCCCCGCACGCGCCGGCGCCCGGATCGGGTCAAGGGCACGGGCGGGGGAGGAAGAGGATTGATGAAGGAGGAGGCAATCAGCTGACAGCCTCCTCCTTCATTGATCCTCTTTCCCCCGCGCGCCGCCCCGGATCCGGTCAAGGGCGCGGGCGGGAGGAAGGGATTGATGAAGGAGGAGGCAATCAGCTGACAGCCTCCTCCTTCATTGATCCTCTTTCCCCGCACGCGCCGGCGCCCGGATCGGGTCAAGGGCGCGGGGCGGGAGGAAAGAGGATTGATGAAGGAGGAGGCAATCAGCTGACAGCCTCCTCCTTCATTGATCCTCTTTCCCCCGCGCGCGCGCCGCGCCCGGGATCGGGCAAGGGCACGGGCGGGAGGAAAGAGGATTGATGAAGGAGGAGGCAATCAGCTGACAGCCTCCTCCTTCATTGATCCTCTTTCCCCCGCGGCGCGGCGCCGATCGGGTCAAGGGGCACGGGGCGGGAGGAAAGAGGATTGATGAAGGAGGAGGCAATCAGCTGACAGCCTCCTCCTTCATTGATCCTCTTTCCCCCCCCGCGCGCCGGCGCCCCGGATCGGGGCAAGGGCACGGGCGGGAGGAAAGAGGATTGATGAAGGAGGAGGCAATCAGCTGACAGCCTCCTCCTTCATTGATCCTCTTTCCCGCGCGCGCCGCGCCCGCCGGGGCAAGGGCCGGGATCAATCAGCAACTCCTCAGAGCACGGGCGGGAGGAAAGAGGATTGATGAAGGAGGAGGCAATCAGCTGACAGCCTCCTCCTTCATTGATCCTCTTTCCCCCGCACGCGCGCCGGATCGGGGCGCCCTGGATCGGGTCAAGGGCACGAGGCGGGAGGAAAGAGGATTGATGAAGGAGGAGGCAATCAGCTGACAGCCTCCTCCTTCATCGATCCTCTTTCCCCCCGCGCGCGCCGGCACCCGGGATCCGGGCAAGGGCGCGGGCGGAAGGAAAGAGAATTGATGAAGGAGGAGGCAATCAGCTGACAGCCTCCTCCTTCATTGATCCTCTTTCCCCCCGCGCGCGCCGGCGCCCCGGATCGGGGCAAGGGCACGGGCGGGAGGAAAGAGGATTGATGAAGGAGGAGGCAATCAGCTGACAGCCTCCTCCTTCATTGATCCTCTTTTCCCCCGTGCGCGCCGGCGCCCCGGATCGGGTCAAGGGCCCGGGCGGGAGGAAAGAGGATTGATGAAGGAGGAGGCAATCAGCTGACAGCCTCCTCCTTCATCGATCCTCTTTCCCCAATCGCGCGCCGGCGCCCGGGATCCGGGCAAGGGCACGGGCAGGGGAAAGAGGTGGGGCTACGTAAGCGAGTGGCCCCGCCCCCGCCCCCCTGATGGGCCCCACCCCCGCTCACTGATCACCTACGGCCCCCCAGGTGATCAGTGACACTTCTTCCGGCCCTTGGGCCGGAAGAAGTTGGACAGCACTGTTCTACTACACTCCTGTCTAATTCCTCACTAGAATTCTAGAATCACCAGAATTAATCACATTACAGAATAGTAGCCAATGGATTGAAGATGTTATTTCCCAAATACCCACCATCAACAGGCCATTTGAATTAAGTTGCTCCCAGAAGAATATGTGCTGCCATCTGCTACACACACTCTTTAATCCTGCAGAAACATCACTACTATAGTAATTACAACATCTACAGTGTGATAGCTAGAATGGCATTTAATGCTAAAGCATCATACATTAGGCAAAATCATATCAGAATGTATGGGATAAATTCAATTGTTAGTCCCAAATAGAGGAGGTTCACTGAATCAATGGGACTCGCATAAGTACTGACTTAACAAGCCCCATTTTTTAAAATCCATTCAACATTACCTGAAAGTGAAATGTCATCACTATTTCTATCGCACTATAACCACAAAAACCTTTTTTTTAAAAAAACAACAACATTACCTGAAAGTAATGAGTGGATATAGTCTTAAGGATTCCTCATGTTCAAGCATTGCCATTCATATTGAATAAAGGCAAAACAATGGCCCTAAATGTGAGGGAGAGAAGCTGTTCCAGGCATGTCTTTACCACTTGGTTACAATTCGGAATATAAACTTTTAAGACATAGTTTTGTGTTACATCAGACATCTTTATGAAAAAGATCTGAGGAGCTAAACCAAATCGTGTCTATGATATCAAATGAACTGCAAACTAAGTATGGGGAAGAAAAGCTAGCCTTTGTGTAAATGCAAGTTTTTTGTTCTATTATATCTAATAACTACCCAGACATTGCTGGGTCTGGTGGGAATTGAAGTTCAGCGACATCCAGAAGGACAACGCTTTCCTGGGCTTGTTTTAGAAGGAACTCAAGAGGCCTGCAAACTGAGACTTGACTGGTTATTTCAAATTGATAAAGTAACTTCAGGCTTCCTTTAAACTTCTGGCTATTGTCTATTTCCTGTCGGTTCTTTTTCTCTCTAGTTTTTCTTCTTCTCTAAGAAACTTCCTAATAACTTCCTCATTGTCTTCTCAAGCCCCAAGTTCCATCTCCTATTTCTTCTACTTCCCATTTCCTTGGTCCTTCTGTTTCTCTTGCATCTCTTTTTAATGGTCTGATCTGGTTCCTAGAGCACTTCAGCTCAGGATGGGTGGAATGATTCTTTTCCCCCCATCTGCCAACCAATCACTGCCAGAGTTTCAATCACTGTCACAACACTTCTTACCTCACTACAAAAGTAAATTGCCTTTGACGCTTTCAGTGGCTGCAGCTTCTGGTGGTGATAAGATGTCAGTTGTCATCAAAAATGTCTGATATCAGCATTTGGGCTAGGAACCAGAACATAATGGAGTGTATCTGGAAGTGTCTACTATAATGTCAAATCTTAGAGTTGGAAGGGACCACAAAGGTTGTTGTGTATTCCTACCCTGCCATATAGTAATACACAGCAAAAGCGATCTTGAAATATGCTACTGCTTCTTTTGCCTTGTTTTTAAAAACCTTTGATAGGGTGGCTGACTCGGCATGTGCATAATTATCTTTAATTGTTTTTTAATCACATATATTCCTCTTTTTCTAACAGAGGATATTTTGCTTTCCACAATTATTTATAGAAATTATTTTCTATTTTCAATAACTAATATAACTGTATGTTTTCCCCACAACAAACATGCTACTGAAAATCTTATTCTAACACAGGTTGAACATCTTTTATCCAGAATTCCAAAATACTCCAAAATCCAAAATTACTCAAGTGGCCGACTGAGATAGTGATATTTTTGGTTTCTTGGCAACTAAGTATATACAAACATTTTTCATGCACAAAATGTTTAAATATATTTTATAAATACATTTTCTGGCTATGTGTATAAGCTATATATGAAGTAAAGGCAAAGGCTTCCCCTTGACATTTAGTCTAGTCGTGTTTGACTCTTTGGGGGGGGGGGTGCTCATCTCAATTTCTAAGCCAAAAAGCCGGCATTGTCGATAGACATCTCCAAGGTAATGTGGCCAGAATGGAGTGCCATTACTTTCCCGCTGGAGCGATACCTATTGATCTACTAACATTTACATGTTTTCAAACGGCTAGGTTGGCAAACGCTGAGGCTAACATACATTAATTTATGTTTTCGCTTAAGTTCCCATCACCAAGATATCTAATTACATACTTGCAAACAGTCTAAAATAAAAAAAATCCAAAAGATTTCTCATCCCAAGTACTTCAGATAAGAGATTATCAACTTGTACTAAACAAGTATCATTCTTTACCATCACACAATGATATATACTCATGATTATGCTATATCATGGCTTTAGACTGTTTTCAGTTTTTATTTCTTTGCTTTTTAAAAAATCAGATTTTGGTAAAGAGTGTTTGTTGCTTTTTCATTTATATATACAGAAATTGTAAATAGTGTGGAAACAGTAAGTTGTTATGGCTCCAAGCTCAGTAAGGCAGAAAACAACAACAATTTTATTGATTAGCTCCACAGCTGCAATGAACTATATAATACATATAGTTATCCTCCTACCCTGTCATAAGCCCAGTAAGTATAGGATCTAAAATTAGTAAGCTGCATTACTAATTATTATAAGGCTACCCTTGGGACTGCAGAACTTGCCTATGATCTGTGGTGGCTGATAACTATCTATCATTCATAAATATTTCAGTTTAAGAGCACTGCTTCTTAAACTGTGGGTCCTGACCCCAAAGTTCAATGTTGGGGTCATAAAAACTTTGGCAACAGTAGAAGGTTTACACCCATTTACACAAATCTGTTAGCAACAACATCCGTGTTTACAGTGGATTCTACAGAAAACGCCTTAGCCTGTTTAGCAAGTCTTGCAAATGCTGGTTTATTATCAGTAATTGTTTATTTTTTTTACCTATTATATATACTGATATACCTGTGGTCACATAAAAAATTCTCGAACAGAAAGGGGTTATGTGTGGAAAAAGTTGAAAAAGCCCTGCGTTGGAGAATCCACTGCAGATTGTGGTCTGAACTTTAAAGGAGCCATTTGAGGTGCAAAGTCTATCTCCAAGACAAGTACAGCATGTTGGATAGTTTATTTGAAATTCAGACTAAACACTAGGTGTGTTTAGGTTTGGTTCAGAAAAACCTAAAATTCTGAAAAACCTACCAAATTTGGACTTTTGAACCAATTTCAAACCATGGTTATTTTGATTTTCAGAACCATTAAGCAACTTTGGTAAAGCCTAAACAAATATTTTAAAATCTCGTTGTTTCTCTTCCCTGGCGAGTGGCGATGCAAAGAGGAATGAGGTGGGCACAGCTATTCTTGAAGGCCACGCCCCCAATGGTAGAGATTGCAAAACATCCAGTAGTTTAACAGCAGGACCTTTTGTAATCTCTACCACTGGGGGCATGGCCTTCAAGAATAGCTGTGCTTAGCCATGCCCACCTCATCCCTCTTTGCATCGCCACTCACCAGGGAAGGGAAACCATGAGATTTTAAAACTGTTTGTTTAGGCTTTACCAAAGTTGCTTGCTTAACGGTTCTGAAAATCAAAATAACCATGGGAGATATCCAAACATTACAGAATAATCCCACGCTGCCTTGCTGCTCATTAGCCGAAATGGTTGAGCAGCAGTCTTTGTCTAAATATAAAATAAACTGAATCTACAAAGGTGTCTAAAGAGAAGATAGCAATGCCTTTCCCTGCAATAAACCCTTTCCCTGCAATAAAGATACCACGTGTCCACCGCAAAAGGGGAGCCTCCATGACTCTCCACACCTTCCTTTTCAGTAAAATGTGTGTCTTGGCTCCCCATGCCCTGCCTCTCGCTGTTTGCCATTAATTGGCACATTTTTTTGCCATTTACCCCTGGTAGGGATCAAACCCATAGTACTTCTGTTTATGAGGCCAGCGCGCTCTCCCTGAGCCACACTAGCCCTGTAGTAAAACCAAGGCAGAACTTATACTTCAGTGGGAAGCCAGTTCTTCTTTTTCCTGAAGTTGGGTGAATCTAGCCCCGGGGAGTCTAGCTTGCTAAGGTACTTTGGGAAACTACATCTCTCATGTATATAAAATTGCCTCAAAAGCTTCACATGTCTTCTGTTGTTTCATTGTCGTGTGCTTGTGAGATTCCATTCCCTTCCTTTTGGTGAGAAACCGTGTTCTTGATCCCAAAGAAGGGGGTCAGTCTAGATGTCCCTTGATGGGGTCTTCTCTGTATATGATTTCTGTTCTCCCCCAAATTAACAGAGTTTGTGTCACACAAAGTTTCTGGAGTAGAACAACTACTTTCAAGGTAAAGACAACACAAAGAAAAATGAAAAAACACTTTCAAAATTCAAACCAGGAACATATTTCCTTTATCATTTAAAATACTTTTAAAAACATTGAAAAATTTTCCTTGGTAGGGGAGGGAGATCAAAGCCACAGACTTATGTTTATTAGGCTGCCACACTCTCCCTGAGCCATGGCTGCCTACAGAAAATTTCTATTCAGAACTTGTATTTAAGCTGGGTCAGTCTATAAAACCTTTTTATAAAAACTCGGAAAATTTGCCAATAGGCTAATCCATGGATAAGTCAAAAGTTATGAAATTTGGTGAGCTAACAGTGATCCATGTGTTCTACCACTGTATCAAGTTTCATCACGATTGGTCTAAAAATGAGGGATGGAAAATCCCTGAAGTTTCCCCAGGGCCAGTGCTGTTTCTTTCCTACTACACATGTATGTCTGCCATTAACGAAGCAATTCAGAAATTTTAGAGATTTCAGATATTTCTGACTTTTTTCCAGAAAATTTCGGAAATCATTTCAAAATTGAATTGCCAGTGCCCTCCACATCCGAAACGAGTTTTGAACTTTTTTTCCCAAACCATCACCACTGAAATGGATGCCATAGCCTGCCAATTCCAACATCAAGAAGCACATTTCTATTCCTGCGATGGGAATTCCCACTTCCTCTATAAATATCTACAAATTTGCTCCAGAATCCCACAATGGTCTAAATTAGATTTAGATGATTCACAGTGGCCTTATTTCACAGAGGAAAGAGAAAATCAATACACCAGTGATGTCAATTCTGCAGGTGTATGCCCTTTCCATTGGGTCCAGCTCTGTAGCTACAAGCTCACAGATGGAGGAGATACATCAAGCAGATATAAGGAGTTAAATAAGAAATATAGTTATAAGGAGTTAAATAAGACTATCCTCATGATTGAACAATTGTAATAAATATAGCAAGAGTAGTACATTGTTCCTGGGTGGGTGGGATTGGGGAAAAATACTTGAATTTTGACTGCTGAATTTTGGAGATTGTATGTTTCTATGTGAAATATAAAAATAACTGCTTGTAGACAATACAGTTCCTGAAGTGTAAAGCCAGCACAAAATATTTAGTGGTCAGAAGCAGAGTAAAAAAATGTGGAGTTTTTTCCTTACCTGGCTACCCTGCTTCAACTCATCCAAGTTAAAGTAAATAGTACACAAAATCAGCTATGTTCTTTTGGGCCACATGGCAGAAAATCTCACAGATATTTCTTTCCATTGCATGCAAATGAAGATAAAATTAAACATACAGTAACATATTAAATTGCCAGTCACTGACTGCCTATTCTTTCCGCCTCAAATTTTATATGGGGAGGGCTCACTCTTTCTAATGTTAGGACCAGACTTGCTATACCTATATTTGGGGAGAGGTCTTTGATCTTACCTTCCTCATTTTCTTTAACTATAACTCACTCTAAAAGAATCTTAAAACCTTATTAAGCATTGAGATATGTGGTTTGAATGTTTATTTTATGGGAAAAGGCTTTTCACTATTCTGTGTGGTTGAAATGGTAAAACCTTGACAGATATTTAGAAATTTAAAAGCAGCAAACTAGTGAACACAGAGAGGAAAAACATCTAACATACATAACAGTTTCAGCTATTGAGGTTGAAACAGGGAAGGCACTGAAACCTTTGTGCAATTTCTCTTCTCCAAGGACAGCATGAAGACAATATAAAGTGTATTTTACCCCAGTGAATGGAAAAATGTGTACTTTTCTTCAAAGAAAACATTGAGAACAGCTTAGAACAGCTCATCATTCTTTTCTAACCTGACACTCTTCCACTCCCAATACTGCATCAAGGCAATTACATTATGTAATACAACATAATAACTAAGGCCACTGCATTGGAAAACTACCTAAAAATAAGAAATCCAAGGAATTACTTTGAAAGGAGTCTGCATGTACCAGGACAGTCTGGAAGTCTGCTGATGAATTTTATTACCCAAATTGCAATCGCTTTGTCGGTCTTTTGTGCAATTTTGATTCTATTTAAAGTTGCCTTTAAGGACACAACATTGAAAACTAAACAGAAAAAGGGAGGAGACTGCAGAGTCTGGAGTTGTCAAGAATTATTTCCAGCATTCAGTGTAGCTTCATACTGGAAGTTTTGCCATCACACTTCAAGTCTCCTGTCAACTGATGGTGTTTCCCCCATATGCATACTTAGAAACCCACCCATGTTATCTCAAAAGCTCTGAACCAAATAGTAAGAAGACAGTGATGCTGAATGTGGAGATGAATTTAGCTCTCCCTGTAATATTAGCCCCTCCCCCCTCCCCTATCTCAGTGAAGCTGAACTGATTATACTACTCCATCAGTTGAATAATATATATTCAACTGATGCTAAGTCAGCACCTGTTTACCTTCATAACATGGGTGCTGTTTGCTTTTTTTAAAAAAAAAAATCTTTTTCTGAAAAAGAGGTTACTCTAAGCAACAATTTCTATAATCTGAGTCTTGCTATTAGCTCCCATGACAAGTCAGTAAAAATCCTGAGTAAATCTAACATTGGTCAAACTTGGGGAACAAAGTGGTACCACTGGGCTTTTAAAAATGCACTTAGAATCATAGAATCATAGAGTTGGAAGAGACCACATGGGCTATCTAGTCCAATCCTCTGTCAGGCAGGAAAAGCACAAAATACCTCTTGACAGATTTCCAGAGGTACTTCAGAATATAATGATTTTGACTCTGAAGCCTCTGCTATTGAGAATAATTTTAGTTGCTAAATTTAAAAAACACATTTGTCTTTCAGACCTTTTTACACATTACCTAATTCAAAAACACACAATAAATATGGCTGCATAATAAAAAAAATCATAAGGGTGATATTTATTAAATGTAAATACTCAGTAAAGCATTTTAGGTGCACCCCAACCCCATGTGTGCATGTTTTGGTATCTGTTTATCATGGACTTGTGAAGGATAAGGAGACGTCAGGCAGAAGAGGAAGGGTGTACTGTTAATCCTCATTCAGACCACAAATGTGGCAGAATACATATCAGTTAGAAAACTAAATAGCCAAGAATTCAAAAGGCTTTTGTCTGGAATCTATCAGTTTCCACACACAAGATTATAACTCTAAATGTTTTGATGTAAGATCTATGGATAATTTTGCAAAGTTCTTTTGGGAAGTTTTCTCAAGAAAAGAAATCAAGTGAAACTTTTTTTTTACTGTCATTAAGGGAGAATTGAATTGTATTTCTGGATGCCACATGTCACTATCTCCCGGTAATATGGAAACAGTATGACCCACATAGATTCAATAGTCACCATTTCACTTACACATACCTCCACTGGAAGTATTTGTGGGCCTTTCTGGGTCCTTCAGTACAAATGTAGTCACAGTCCAGAGTCTGCTAATACCCACAGTTTCACGTATCTACTGGGGGGGGGGGGGAGTGTTTTGGAACATATACCCCTGTGGATACGAGGTCATACTGTTTTTATAGGAAGGGCTTGGACACATACCATAGAATTGCACTGGAAGACCAAGAAAGGCCCAAAATAAGTCAGTTCCATCAGATTCAAAAGGAACTCTGGGGACTATTAAGAATTATCAGATTATAGAAGGCTATAAAGGTTCTCATTCGAAATGTTTAAAGCATTACTAAATGATCTACAGAGAATTCCACATAAGGCACTGCATCTAATGAACTCTTTCCATTTTTGTGATTAAAACTGATTGATTACTTTTGACATTGAGTTCAACATAGCCTCTGAAACATTTTTATTTCCACAGATATTTCTGTGATGCATTATATATTTCACAGTCCTGGAAACAGAAATCTCAGAAGTAGGCATATTTGCAGTACTCTTACGAGTGTCTCCATCCAGCACAGAGATGCTGCCAGATTGTTCTGAAAATTATTACTCTTCTATGATTCGTACACTGCATAAATTTGTTGCTCTGTCTCTGAATCACAGCAAAGCTAAAGACTAAGAAGCAGAGGTAATATTTTAAGATATCTTGGTAAATAGGGGTATGGCTTGAGACAGATGACTCCCCTGAAGGAAGTGAAAGGTGGCTTGGACAAGCTCTGTTTCTCACAGGGTACACGGTGTACTTCTGATCGAACACGTTATGCAGGTTTTAAAACAATTTAAAAACCTGCATTTTTTCCCAACAGTGAGAGGTCTACTCATCATGAGCTGTGATCCTTCAATGAACCCCTTGGAAAAAGTATTGGTAAACAGAGGTGTGTAGCAGTTAAGATATTGGAGTTAGGTAAGGGAGACACAGGTTTAAATTGTCAAACTGAAAGGAAGAAATCATCCCTCATTATTGCCCATACTACTTGGAGATAATGGAAGTTATGGTTCCAAATATTTGTAGGATACTTGAAGGAATTGCAGCAGCAAAACTTATTTTTCCTTCCTTGAGTATTTTTGTGAATTAAAATCCAAATTGTAAGGCAAACATACATTCCCATCAGCCAAGCTTGGAAAAACATGCTGGCTAGGATACTCCAAGAAAAGTGGTCTTGCACGCTTTGTAGCTTAAGACCTACAATGCTATTGTCGCAGCAAGAATCCTAAAGAATGGGGTTGCATAAAATGAAGTACTGAGGCCACACATAGGCCCAACCCTTGTTTTGGGGCCTGCAAATTTACCCCTGAGACTACCAATTCTCTTGCTAATGGGACTCTCCCATTTTTGACAACCCAAGTACTCATTTACTCTTTGCATAGGTTATAGTTCTTCTTTCCTCGTTGTTGACAAAAAAAAGTTGCCCTTTAAAAAACAAGCGAATTTTCAGACAGGTTTTTCTAGTTTCATGTTTTAAACACTTTTGGCAGTCCATGCAGCTTTCATAGGGGCCTGAGATTGAACAATGACTGACGACTCACACAGGTCATCTCTCCTTGCTAAACAGAACTGGTTGCTCAATGTTTTATTTAGAAAAACCACAAAGAAGATAAAATCCACAAAATATGTCCAGATTAGGATAGCTGTAGACTAGATGAAAATATTGTGAAAATATTCATATTACTCATGTGAAAATATTCATATTATGCTCCGATAGATGTTGTGGTGGCTTCTCATTTGTTTGGAAAGTGTCCTTAGAGTTGCTGGGATCAAGAGACAATGGCTGGGACCTAATTTCTGAAAATATTTGTGTTGTGGCGAAATGTCCATGCTCTTTCAATATTAATGTTTCATGATGTAGACTACAGCATCTACATATGGCTAAGGAATGTTAGAAGCAGAAGAAATAACCCCCTTCCCCAATGAAAGGTGTGGAAAGGATTGATAGAAATCATAGGACATATGAAATACTTAGTTTAGCCCAATACTCTTCTGACTGAAACACACTGGGTTTTTTAAGAAACAAAACAAAAACAAAAACGAACAAACAAAACACATAGCTTTCCATATAATGTTGGACAATACCTTCCATAACCCTTGGTCATTGACCAACTGGCTTTGAATGATGGACCTGTAGCCCAACAACATTTAGAGAGCCAGCACTTCTCCATCCCTGACCTGGCACATAAAAAATGTAATAAATAAATATTTGATTTGACTCTGCATTTTCATTGAGCAATAGGAAGACTGACAAAGAAGACAGACTGCTTTACTCCATCATCACAGTGATCTCTCCTCTTGTTCTCCAATACCTTGTGCTGGAAGAAACAGATCTGGTAGCCTGCAGATTTTCTCTATGATGTATTGCCAGATCTATCTCTCATAAATGTGATCATCTGTGCAAAGAATATGAGCAGGAGTGCGTGCAATGTTTTGTCTTCAGGTCCCAGGCTTCTCTAATGAGCAGAGATGGAAAATATTTGTGGAAAGTTCATCTTTTTTCATTTGGAATCTATTGCCCCAACTGCATTTGCAAGTTTAGGCCTGTTTGATCCATGGTTCTAAATGCTTCAAAAGTACTTACAAAACAAAAGTTCTGGTGGTGAACATTTCAGAACTCTATCAAAATTTCATTATTATTTCATTATTGGCCATTTTTAAGACAGAACCAATTAGAAACTGTCATTTATAATGAAATTTTGAAAGTTTTGTTAGAGTTCTGAAATGTTCACTACCAGAACTTTTGTTTTGTAAGTACTTTTGAAGCATTTAGAACCATGGATCAAACAGGCCTAGTGGATATCCATTACTTTAAAAATGTAATTAATACAGATTCATGGGCTTGTTGAGAGATGTGGGGGAGTAGAAGAACTCTTAAGGAAGTGATGAAGGAATCATAGTTGCTCAAATTTGGGTTAATGGGTGATTTTTTTAGCCATGGCCAGTACATCATACAGCAGACTTTCTTCAGAGGTAAGAAAGATATTGTACTAAGTCACAGATCATCTCAATGGAGAGAGTCAGAAGAAAGTTCAGTTTTAACTTTGATGGGGATGAAACATGTGGAAGGAAGCATGCCTCAAAGGCCTTGTAGCATTGAATCACCTTCGGGCTGAGAAAGGTGGGATAGAAATATCATAAATAAATAATAAATAATTACTAAATAAAACTCCATGGGCACAACTTAGTTGTGGCCTGCAACTGTTAGTCTGCAATTGTCTTGCACAGTTAAGATTCTACCAGATGTAAAGCTCATCCATTCCACTATCAAGTTCAGGATTGGTCTCCTCAACTAGGCCATATATTGTTACTGTATATATTGCAATTGTTACTGTACAAATCTATATATTTAAGTCAATGAACCCACCCCCAAAACCTGGGTCAACTTGTCCATGAGTCAATGTACTGTAAAGTACTGTAAAGATTTAATTCTTATGGGAGGAAAAGAAAAAAAGAAACCATATCCTTCTCTGAGGAGAGTGGTGAAAGACATGACCTTAGTCTGTCCCAGGGGGACCTGGAAAAAAAACCACTGACCCAATTTATTTTTTTCACCATGGTACCACTTCTGGCCTTTTTAAATTCCGGCCAGGAAAATTGCAGTGATGGTAGCCCTCCTGAAGTAGTGCTACATTTACCCCTCTCTGCAGAGTTATCTTCGATTTATCCAAGGATCATATAAACATTGATAATTTTGCCCCCCAACATGACCTTGACTTATATTTGAGGTTCGCTTATACCCAAGTAATTCATCCTCTTTAAAACCAGTAAAATCAATTCCAAAAGAAAAACAGCTAAAGCACTACTCCCGTATCTTCCCTGGCTGGTGTGACCTGGCAAAGCTTTACAAATGATGGATAATCTTCCATTTACCTTTCTCTTTCCCATAGGCACACATACAATTATTGACAACTTTGTATTTTCATATTTTTTTCAGACTTCCTTCATGATGAAAACATAAGATGCACTAATTTAAACAATGAATAGAGATATATCAGTATTTCTGAATGAGGAGTGGAAATACCATATACAGATCTGCTGCACTATTAAACTACGATTGAAATTATTCTGGGGGCATTTCTCCATTATTAAAGTTTTAAATGGAAATCAGCATTTAAAATAGTTTTAAACCTACAACCAGATTTAAAGGTACTCTGTCATAACTCTACTTTCCGAAATATTGATTCATTCCAATAAAACTATCCTAGTGGCCTGCAAAGAATTCAGCTGCACAATGTTTGATGAAATCAAGAGTCCTCTTTAGATTTCACAATAACTAGAAAATCATACATTGAAGGGCTTTAGAGTCTATTGGATTTTAGTTTTACTACTTTTACAAAATACACCATAAAACAAAAAGTAATTACAGAAGTGCCTGGTTGTGACAAATGGCCACAATAGGATTCATGCAACTACACTGAAAACATTGCTTAAAATTATTGGACCAAGTCTTATGAGGATCTATATGGCATTCCAGCGGAATCCCCAAACACTTTGCATGCTAGTTACTAACCCACAGCTAAATGAGCACAGAATATGTGTGCTACATTATGCACACGTCCACACTCCCCTGCATTGCTGAAGAAGAGGGCTGAGCATCAGAACAGTTTACAGCCAACATTGCAGTGAATTTGGAACCAACCTCTGCAGTTGATTATGGGGATTTGCTTGGCAAATTTTACCTATTTAAAAACTGCTTTTGCTAAAACCTTACGGACAAATGGCATAATGCAGAGTGATTCCCACTCTGCTCCTAGCTTGTGTAGTGCTTAAAAGCATCACTTTCTTACAGTTCATTGAGAAAAGCTTTATCTGGAACCATAAACCGGAGACAATTGTCCAAGTTTCATTTCTGTACTATGTAGAATTAGATTAGATTGCCTTCAGTCCATCGTTCGCCACATCCACATGTTATTAATTAACCACTTATTTTCATTTCATGTTTACAGTACTGTGTAAAACCCAAAAAAGATATAAGGCTTAAAAATTAAGACCTGCACTAAGAATCATAATAGCTAAATGGATTCAGAACATGAACCGTAAGGTTAAATCTTCTGCTTTATTATAAGATAAGCTGTTGAGTGCTGGAAGATAAAATTCTGAGCCTGGGAACTCAAGCATAGATTTATTCAATTACGCACTATCCAGCCTACGAGCCAGAGGTAATGATTAGAACTGAACATGACTCCTCCATATCTCAAGTGAACCCAAAGAGCAATTCCATGCCACCTGGATCCTTGTTCTTGTGGCTGGCATAGCATCCGACATTTTACAGAGAAAAACAAGTGTGTCCATAATGACAACAGTTATTAATGAGAATGAGCTGTTCAGATAGGAGAGGGTGCAGCAGTTTGCTTTTTGTCTGAGCTGACTGCAAAGGGCAAAATCCTCCCCTCCCCTCTCCCATTGCTCAATGAAGTGTAAACTGTTTTTGCAAGTTGAAATCAGTCTTCAGCAATGGAAGTAAACTGAGATCAAAGGAAAAAGTGGGAGGAAAAGAAACTGGGGACATTTTGAAAACATGACAAAGTGAGATGGCAGACAATTAATTAGGATTATTCTTGCCATTTAAATATGAGGATACCAAATCACCTTGTCTCTCTCCTAAGGAATCTGTATAACATTAAGAACTGACCATGGAACAACAGACTGGTTCATGATTGGGAAAAGCATACGGCAGGGTTGTATACTCTCACCCAACCTATTCAACTTGTATGCAGAACACATCATGCAATGTGCGAGGCTTGTTGAATGCAAGGCTGAGGTTAAAATTGATGGAAGAAACATTAACAACCTTAGATATGAAGATGATACCACTTTGATGGCTAAAGGAGCCAAGGAGCCTTCTAATCAAGGTGAAAGAAGAAAGTGCAAAAGCTAGGTTGCAGTTAAAAAAACCAAGATTTTGGCAACCGGACTGATAGATAACTGGCAAGTAGAGGAAGAAAATGCGGAGGCAGTGACAGATTTTGTATTTCTAGGTGCAAAGATTACTGCAGACACTGACTGCAGCCAGGAAATCAGAAGACACTTACTTCTTGGGAGGAGAGCAATGACCAATCTCGATAAAATAGTGAAGAGTAGAGACATCACACTGGCAACCAAGATCCACATAGTTAAAGCAATAGTATTCCCCGTAGTAACCTACTGGTGTAAGAGCTGGACCATAAGGAAGACTGAGTGGAGGAAGATAGAAGCTTTTGAACTGTGGTGTTGGAGGAAAATTCTGAGAGTGCCTTGGACCACAAGAAGATCCAACCAGTCCATACTTCAGGAAATAAAGCCTGACTGCTCATTGGAGGGAAGGATAATAGAGGCAAAGATGAGGTACTTTGGCCACATAATGAGAAGACATGAAAGCTTAGAGAAGACAATGATGCTGGGGAAAATGGAAGGAAAAAGGAAGAGGGGCCGACCAAGGGCAAGATGGATGGATGGTACCCTTGAAGTCACTGGCTTGACTCTTGAGGAGCTGGGAGTAGTGACGGCCAACAGGGAGCTCTGATGTGGGCTGGTCCATGAGGTCATGAAGAGTCGGAAGTAACTGAATGAATAAACAACAACAACATTCTTGCCAAACCGGTATAGTTGAAGGATGTGAGCTGGTGCACCCACCTTAGGTAACCATTGCACTTCATGATTCATAAGAACATAAGAAGAGCCATGCTGAATCGGGCCTCAGCCCATCTAGTCCAGCATTCTGTGTCACACAGTGGCCCACTAGTTGTACACAGGGATCTCTAGCAGAAAGGAGGGCAGAACCCTCACCTGCTCCCGACCCCCCACAACCAGTACCCGGGGAAAATCCTGCCTGCCTTAATCTGCTACACAGAACTATACTCCAAGTGCCTGATGATAATACTTAAAATCTCTTTCTGTCTCACACTTCTCTATCCCTGGAAAGCACAGAGATATCAAGCAAGAAGGCTGATCTATAATTCCTGTACAAATACACAGGTTGGTTTAAGTGTTGTGATGTTCATGAAAGAAGCTTATGAATTCCATTTTTGTGCTAAAAAGCTTATGCTAGCAACTCTTAATCTGCTACACAGAACTATACTTACTTGTACAGATGGAATGTCTATGAAACCAGCTTACATTTGAAGTTATAAAATAATATGTGAGACTTGGCCTAAAACTACATTCCTGTATTTATGCCAAGCCCTTCGGAATCCCAATGACAACAGCTTTAAATAAGTGAGAATGGGTTGTTCTCACACCACATCCTTCGCTCTGATTCACTATGGTCTTAAGAGTCAGGAAGAAGTTATCTTGCGATTTGTTGTTGACTGCTGTTAAGCCAACTCCAACACATTAGCCTCATGAATGAAATACCTCTAAGTCACCTTATCATCAGCAGTCCTGGTCAGGTCTTGTAATCCCAGGGTTTCCTTGATTGAGTCTATCCATCTTTTCCTACTACCTAGCATTGCTGTCTTTCTTAGGGATTCATTTCATGATATAGCCAAAGTACAATAGCCTTGGTTTGGTCACCTTAGCTTCTAGGGAGAATTCATGCTTTATTTGTTCTAGGACTCATTTATGTATATCTCCTTTTAGAAGTCTGCAGTATCTGTAGAATTCTTCTTCCCATGCTTAGGCTCCCAACTCTCTGCACTAATTATATATCCACTTTGTCTCGGCTCCCTCAAGTACCATAAGACTTTCTTCCTTGAAAGAACACAGGTAAGTGTCACCTAGGCAACAGGACCTGCTTGATACTTTTAAGATGAGATAAGCAAGGCCGCTGGCACAAACCACAGTTACCTCAGCAACCCAACCATGCCAGGACTACTTCAGCTTCCTTCTTGGTCTTGCTACAGCTCATCTGAGCCACTCCGGGCTTTGATGCTATTTTCTCACTAAGATCTTTCAAGAGTCTTGACTGAGAGGGTTATGCCCAAGGTTTTAAGCTGCTTTCAATATCTGTGTGGCTTCATTAGATGAAAATCCAGGGGAAAGAAGTTGGAGCTTTTCATATGCAAGACACTGAGGTCCAAAAGAACTGCAACATCTAGCTTCTTTGCCATTTGCATTACTATTACATCGATTTATTTACAGTAAGACATCTGTAAGTCCTGGCAAAAATATGACAATGCATTTTACAAACAGAAAATCTAAATATTTGTTATTGTAGAAACTGAGATTTCACCTAAAATCTATCATTACTGGAACACACATACTCAGCATATGCCACCATAATTAAGTAAATAAAACTTTAGTAACCTTAGACTTTTCAAAAGGTCTCTAAATAGCTTTATTTTATCTTACAAAATCAAAGTAGTACCTAATATGTCCATTATAGGGTTCCTTTTCAGTGAATTCAAATTTGAAAATGCAGATTAATAATAACAAGTAACCTTGATGATGCTAAGCCTTTTAACAGCTTTTCAAAATAGAACATTTTCTCACACAATTGTAATCCCATACATGTCTACATGGAAAAAGTATACACTGATATTCACTAGTCCTGCAAGGAAAGCTTGTTTTAGACCTGTGTTTTACATAGAGGATTGAACTTCTGAGGTGGCCGATTGCACAAATTAAGTATTTTAAAAATATCCAACAAGGAGTTAAACAAAAGGCTGTTTGTTTATACTCAAAAGAAAAATGCCTGATTTTTCTTAAACACTGCATGGAGGGAAGGGTTTTCAGAAATACTTATATTAATCTTAGTGCCTTCTTTCACAACATATTTCTATTACCTTCAATTCACCTACAGCTTGGAAAGTATGTCAAGCAGCCATCCCTTCAGGTGATTTATACAGTGATGCTGACTTTGTGATGCCTGGAGTACCAGAGCATCAACCTGACTCTGCTTAACTGGGAAAAGGGTGAGCGCTTGCCCACTCAACCCATCAATCATTTGAACTGCTTGCCAGCTGAAAACAAGAACTCTAGAGGTCTTGGTGGTAGTAGTGTGCATATGTTTTAAAACAACCCATCTGAACAAACCATTATCTTGATACTTACTCTCAGGGTGATCCCAGGGCATTTTTATATGAGATGGAACACTATGTGGCATTGACACTCACAGGTTTTTGGATCACAACTTTTAAGCCTCTAGTCCTGCTGGTTGGGAGTCTAGTGTTGCAGTCTCCAAAAAGCAACTTTCCCTAGCAATCCCACTCACCTAAGTCAAGTAAAGGGTTAATTTGCATAAACTTTAAAGTCTGCTAAGCTATTTTTGAGAGTCTGAGTGGTGTAATGGTCTGAGCATTGGACTACAACTCTGGAGACTAGGTCAGCCACAGAATCCCACTGGATGATGTTGGGCAAATAACATCCTCTCATCCTCTGAACAACCCTCTTCTAAACAAATCTTGTTGACATAACATTAAAAAACGCCCAGAAATCAGCAACAACAAAAAGGCACACAAAAACAACAGCAGCAGCAGCAGTAGCAACAACAACAAAGTTGTTTCAGCCCATGAGACAAGAAATTCCACAAATATCTTTACTCCATCATTAACAACAAAAATACAATGATGAAAATAAATAAAGAAGTATTACAAGGTACCTATAACCTTTCCCCTGAAATGACCACCAAACTTTGCCGAAATGTAAAACTGACAACATTCACCTCTCTTCACCAAGATGCTTCTTCCTCTACTACTTTTCACTCACAGAAATGTCACTTTGTGGGTTTCATTTCCCAGAATCCACAAATCAGCACAGCCACTGGCCTTGCTGTCTGAGTGACTTTGGGAGTTGCTACCCAAAAGGGATACTTGCAAGTGTCATCCTTTACATTTGGATGGATATAGTTGCCAGCAGAAACCAGGAGTCTTGAGATGCTCCATGCAGCAGGAGGTAAAGGCTTTGAAAGGCAGTGAATTCATAGAATCATATAATGTTTACTTTTAAGCTTTTTATTGTATTTATATTTGAATTGTTCAATTGATATATCATGTTTATTACTGTATATTTAAATTAATATGCTAATTGTTTAATTTGATATGTCATGTTTATACATGTAATGTGGCATTGTAAGCCACCCTGAGTCCCCTATTGGGGTGAGAAGGGTGGGGTATAAATGTAGTATAATAATAATAATATGATAGAGTTGGAAGAGACCACATGGGCCATCTAGTCCAACCCCCTGCTATACATGAAAAGTACAATCAAAGCACCCCTGACAGATGGCCATCCAGTCTGTTTAAAAGCTTCCAAGGAAGGCGCTTCATCAGTATTGGCTTTAAAAAGCTGTTCAAGGTGCTGAATCTATTTTGAGTATCACATTTCAGTGAGAAGCAGCCATCCTCTCTTCCTCTCCCAAAATATTGTCAAAGAAGCTCAATTGAACTGAAAATCCTCATGTGCAACAGGGCTAGCTTTCCACACTTTAAACGAATGAATCCATATTAACATTTATAAGAGAGGTTTACCTTAGGACCATTAAATCCAATAGTCTAAAATTACCTAACCGTATCACTGGGAGGAACAGGGGAATGTAAGGAGAAGGAATGCGAGAGTCATTCTAAGTTTGGTCAGCATAACAAGGAACTAGATGAAACTTGAAACAGAGTCATTTATGTGAGAAGGGTAGGGGAGACCACATTCTCCCTACTCTCACTTCACTGAGTGCCCTCCCTCTGTGTTCTTAATAGAACCATTGTAGTACATGTTCAAGAAGTGAAACATGCTCCAAAAGTTATGTTATACATGTCAGGACAAACAATAATAGCTTGAAGAAACAGGAATTGCTTTACCCATCAGTGGAAGTGACAGTAAATGGATGTATGGGGGGCATCCACTTCTAGGGACCATATGAAAAAGGAACAAGAGCACCTCTGCTTTGCTGCCTTTGAACATACAGCCTAAACACATGGAATACACACATCTGGGCAATCCATTCCCCACTCTAGTTAATTCAACTGTAGCAACAAAAGCAAATGAGCAAGTCACCAGTGTATCTACTTTACTTGCCAAAACCCTACTTTCAGTGGCACAGATTGCCCTGCTAAGTTCACATCCTTTTCCAATATCTATCATGCAGTTGGATAAACTGAAACAAGAACAACACTGACAACAATCTTGAAAGATTTTCTTTAAAATTTACATAGTGATCATCCATATTGTACTTGGTTTCAGAACATTGCCTCACATTAGATTCATATTGTTGTCATTTTATCAGTGAGAAAATTGAGAGCTATACATCCTCATGGTTCTCGGTTCTGATTTGTCCAAATCCAACATACTATATATGAAATCCCATAATATCCTTAATAAATGTTTCCTCTTTATTCCTTTTTGACACAGTATCATTCAGATAACACATTTAGAAACTGTGAAGGAAATATGTACAAGTCTTGTAAAAGGAGCTTTAAGGAAAAAATATATTTGTGGTAACTTACCCAAAATGACTGACTAAATTCATGGAAAAGCAGAGCAGGAAGCAGTTTTTGATCATGATAAAACCAGAGAGCATCCCATTGTCCATTCCCAGTGAAATTATTAATAGAAGCAACTGACTTTGCAGGGGTGTACCTCTGCCACCTTTGTTCTGGAGCTGCAGCAGATAAGAGAGGCAGAGACGCACATTAAGTGTTCATCCAAGACATTAAGCTGGTCACCTACCAAGCATTAAGCCATTTGATGAGACAATTGAGGAGTTATGCAAAGCATTCCAACAACCCCAAACCACTGAGAGGTGAAATTTCAGTTGTGCAAGCATCTTTTCATATGGGGGACACAGAAACAAATGTAGAGCTGCTTAAATACTGAAAAATAGTGACTGACTGCATAATTGAGTTGCTTTCCATAGATGTGTTTATATAAAAGGTGTGTTTGAGCTATGAATTGCAAACACACCTGGAAGATATAGAAATCTCCAGATCTTATACAACTGAAAACTAAATCTGACTGGAATCACTGGGTTGTTGTGAGTTTTCTGGGCTGTATGGCCATGTTCCAGAAGCATTCTCTCTTAGCGTTTTGCCTACATCTATGGTCTGCTGTTGACCTTATAACTTCTGAGGATGCCTGCCATAGATGTAGGTGAAACGTCAGGGGAGAATGCTTCTGGAATATGGCCATGCAGCCCAGAAAACTCACAGCAACCCAGTACATCTGTAGTGTTTTCTTTTTTGTTCTATCTCTATGAATTCATTCACAAGATTGTCCTTTCCCAAAATATGTCAGCAACAAAAGAAATCCAGGGTGCAAATAAGTAGAGCAGTCATCCATGAAGCAAAGGCCTTCTTTCCTTTAAAGTGAACCCTCTAAAGGCACACTTGTCCGAATGAGACACACGCTGGCATTGAGGCTGCTAGGCGGTGGCACGGCAGCAATACCTGCTTTGCAAGATCGACTGGCATGCCTTGGAAACCTGCCTGCCTGCCTGCCTGTGTGATTCGAAAAGCCAAACTGGAGGGCAATATTTCACTCCTTGATGTGAGACAGATGAGACAGAAGAAAGGCAGCACACTCTTGCTTTGAAAACTCTCAAAGATGGGGAATTCCATCCCAGAATAGAAGGAAAAAGAGCATAGCTTTCTAACTCATGTGCATATTTTTCAGTAGCCTGGCTGTAGAGAACAAGCTGATTGACAACATGAACGACCATAAATATGACCTGTAAGAAAATCAATGTAGGTGCAGATGCATCACAATGTTTGGTCTTGGACCATGAATGTTAGACTCTGGCCTCTTTTCTAAAAAAAAAAAACAATGTCGTTTTTTTTCATGTCAGGAGCGACTCAAAAAACTGTAAGTTGCTTCTGGTGTGAGAGGATTGGCCGTCTGCAAGGACGCTGCCCATTGGACACCTGGATGTTTGACCATCCTGTGGAAGGCTTCTCTCATGTCCCCGCATGGGTGCTGCATCTGACAGACAGGAGTTCTCCCTGCTCCCTGGATTCGAACCGACAACCTTTTGGTCAACAGTCCTGCTGGCTACCCAGGGGATGCAGAGATGTGTTACCATCCAATGGGAAGCTTCTCTCATGTCCTCGCATGGGAAACTGGAGCTGACAGATGGGAGTTCACCCCGCTTCCTGGATTTGAATCACCAACCTTTCAGTCAGCAGTCCTCCTGAGTACCCAGGGGATGCACAGATGTGTTACCATCCAATGGGAAGCTTCTCTCATGTCCTCGCATGGGAAGCTGGAACTGGCCATCTGCAAGGACATTGCCTGTTGGACGCCTGGATGTTTGACCATCCTGTGGAAGGCTTCACTTATGTCCCTGCATGGGTAGCTGGAGCTGACACATGGGAGCTCACTCCACTCCCTAGATTCGAACCACCAACCTTTCGGTCAGCAGCCCTGCTGGGTGCCCAGGGGGTGAACAAATGTGTTACCATCCAGCAGGAAGCTTTTCTCATGTCCTTGCATAGGAAGCTGGAACTGACAGACGGGAGCTCACCCCGCTCCCTGGATTCAAACCGCTGACCTTTCAGTCAGCAGTCCTGCCAGCACAAGGGTTTAACCCACTGCGCCACCAGGGGCTCCTATCAATGTAGGTGAAGATGCAATAACAGCATAGGTCTATGTTCTCAAAAGATGTCCTGGAGGAATGGCCTGGGAGGTGCCCTGCCAGCATCCCAAGCCACTCCAGTGCCCCTTTCCCCCTTCCTTGGTCCGGAGAAGGGACGAGGGCACTGCAGCCTGAGCCGCACCACAGCCTCTCACTTCCATCAGCCCCTTCTGCCATGGCTCCCCCTCCCCACCCAACACTTGTGTTTCCCCACCTTCCTTGGGATTCAGCCTCCTTAGCTACCCTCCTCCTCCCGCCTGCAGAAGGGGAAAGGAAAACCCTGTACCCGCAAGCCTGGTCCTGGCTGGCTGGCTCCTTCTGGTTGTCTTGCAGCCTCCTCTGCTCCTGCTGCAATGAAGCCCCTCCAGCGCCGGCTTCTCCTCCCCCCCACCTCAACCCCCTCTCTTTCTCTCGCTTTGGGTCCCTGCTTTGAAGGCGCAACTCCGGCAAACTCCGGCAAGAGAGGTGCGACGCTCTCCCCCCGTTGTCTGTCCCGGGATCGTCCCGCCCCAGACAGTCAGGCTCTCCTCAATTTGGGCTGGAAAGCGGGGGGAATGAGGAAGGCGAGGGGATGGGGGTCCCCTTGCTATCACTCTTCCCGGCACCGCCACCCGCATCCCAGGCAGCTGGACGGAACCCCAGCAAAGTTTGCCGTGTGCCTGAGCGTCCCTGCACCTCACACTGGAGGGACCCCCATTGACTCCCTCTCCTGGCCCCTCGCTCCCTTCCTCCAGCCTTTGCTCGCCCGCCACGCGATCCCTTGGAGCAACTGCGACAATCCGAGGTTTCCTCCGAGTTCTCCGTCGTAGGGAGGGAAGGCATTTTTTTTAAACCCCAAACACCCCAAAAAGGCATCGCTTACCAATTGCGGGCGGGAGGAGAGACGAGCGGGACGGAGATGATGGATCACTAGCTCTATCTCTTCGATCTTCTCTTGCGGCCAAATCCAGGCTAACTATGAAGGGATAGATCCGCCCGACACCCCCCTCCCGCCCCCCCCCAAAAAGCCGAGGACGGTCCGGACGCTCGTTTCCCAAACGGAGAAGCCTGGGCTCCTTTTTCCTCTCCCCGCTCTCTCCCCTCGGATCTCCTCCGACAGCCCCTTAGTCTTCTTCCTGGCGGATGCTCCACATGGCTCCTCCGAGGCTGGCGGAGGAACGGCTGCGGGGCTCTAGGCGGCCGGCAGGGGGCGCCCGAGTCACGGTTGGGACGCCGCTCGTTTCCCAGGCTTGGAATTGGGATTTCCTCAAAGCAGTGCAGCGGGCCTGGGGATGTTTGTTGCTCTTACTGCAAGGAGAAAGGATCCCCACTGCTGGTCCAAAACGTTCAAAAGTTTTGGAGAAACAGGACTGTGCTGTGTGGAAAAGGCTACACCTGCCATCCTGGGTCGAACACATTTTCCACTTCGTTTTACAGGTAGTTTCCAACAAGATAGGATCTGTAATGATAATGGAGCACAATACTCCTGACCTCACGATTTTGGAAAGTAATAATAATAATAATAATTATGGATCGTCGATGTTGCAATCCCAGGCGACAGCAGGATTGATAAGAAACTGAAAAAACTGACACCATATGAGGATTAAAAGATCAAACTGCAAAGACTCTGGCACAAGCCAGTAAAAGTGGACCCAGAGGTGACTGGCACACTGGGTGCAGTGCCTAAAGACCTTGGCCTGTACTCAGGCATGTAGCCAGGGGGGGGGGGGCTAAGGGGGCTTCAGCCCCCCCCCCCGAAATTCTCAGGGTGGTCACGAAAAGGCCTTACTGGTACATTATTTAAACTGTTATGTTTATTCATATCATGATCTGATCACCATGCTCATTATATCCCACATTAATGGGGTTATTGGGATAACAATACAAAAGGTTTACTAGGGTAGACCCTCTTCTGCCCAGTCTCAGCCCCCCCCCGAACCAAACTCAGCCCCCCCCCCCAATCAAAATCCTGGCTACGGCCCTGCCTGTACTTAAACACAATCGGCGCTGACAAAATTACCATCTGTCAGCTGCAAAAGGCCACGCTACTGGGATCTGCATGCATTATTCACCAATACATCACACAGTCCTAGACGTGTAGTCCGATTCAACAGCCAGCAGAGTGACCTTGTTTGTTGTGTGCTAATCTTGTTGTGTTTCAACTAATAATAATAGCAACAAACAGGCTGACAAAGTTTTGGAACACAATACACCAGGCCTCATGAATTTGGAAAAGAAAATCAGCACTGACAAAATTACCATCTCTCAGCTGCACACATTATTCGCCAATACATCACACAGTCCTGATGTCCCATGTGTGGTCAAATACAAAAGCCAGCATAGGGAGCTTGTTTGCTATGTACTAATCTTGTTGTGTATCAAATAACAAGAAGAAGAAGAAGAAGAAGAAGAAGAAGAAGGAGAACTTTATTTATATTCCGGCCTATCTCCCTAAGGGTGACTCGGGGTGGATTCCAACATACAATGGCAAACATTCAATTTCCTCATAAACAGACAAATATCAACATAATAATTCCAGAGGAACCCCACATATCATAGCTTTGTTCTTAAGTTGAATTTGTTCATAAGCCATAACAGGTACATTTTTTCACTGTAACTCCAGCCATATGTGTGTGTGTGTGTGTGAATGATATCTATATATCTTTGGATAGCATAGGGAAGGGTTAGTACCCCCCGTGTTTGTTTTGCTGTCTCTGCCTGTGTTTAGGATATTTCACCTCACTTTCTGTCCCTGTGATAATTGATTAATGTTGATACAAGGAATAGTGATAAAGTATCACAGGAGCCCTCTTCCCCCCATGATAACTCTCCCAAAAGCAAATTTCCTTTCCAAGGGTAGATTTCTCCCAGTTCCTGTTGTCTCACCCCTGTTCTTAACTAGAACTCATTTGTAAATCGGATGTTTGTAACTTGGGGACTTCCTGTATTTAATTTTAGAGCAGAGCTTTCCAAGCACTTTGGTGTCACACTTTTAAAACATGCAACATCTTGTGACACGGTAATTCAGTTTTGCCTGCAAACTGGAGGATAAACCAAACCCTATTAAGGGATACGGATGCAAACATAAATCGTAATAACAAAATGTATGAGGACATAACATATGTCATGAAAGCCTTTCATTTATAACTTTAAAAATATATGATTGATTGTTTATTTCACATAGACTCAGAGATTTCTTGTCACATTTGCATGACATACCTGTGCATTGCAGCCAATGCACTAATGCGTTACAACACATACTTTGGAAAACTCTGTTTTACAGTTTATGGGTATTTTTGTTCTCTCTCAACTAAACATTGTTTATACATTTTATTCTGATGATAATGCAGTGGCAAATGTATTAACCCTGCCTACCCATTAAAGAACTCATAGTGAAATCAACATCTAAGTAAACAATATTTGTTGTTAAAGGCTTTCATGGCCAGAATCACTGGGTTGCTGTGAGTTTTCCAGGCTGTATGGCCATGTTCCAGAAGCATTCTCTCCTGACACTTTGCCCACATCTATGGCAGGCATCCTCAGAGATTGTGAGGTCCTCACAATCTCTGAGGATACCTGCCATAGATGTGAGTGAAATGTCAGATGAGAATGCTTCTGGAACATGGCCATACAGCCTGGTAAACAATATTTGATTGTTGGTATTTGCATGTCAACTTCAACTTATGGTTACCCTATGAATGAGAGCCTCCCATAAACCCTGGTCATCGAGAGCCTTGTTCAGAACTACCAAGTTAAGGGCCGTGGCTTCTTGGATTGAATCAATTCCTCCATAACATGATCTTCCTTCCATTGTGCTGCAGATGTGTATGCAGGAGTTCAACCATGGCTAATTCTATATCCTCATTGTTGGTTCCTACAGAACACAAATTTTATCAAGGCTACTTTGGACATATTATGAGATAACCTGACTCATTATAAAAAATGATAATGCTAAGCAATATGAGAGATAGTAGGAAAAGATGAAAAACACATAGTCCTGATTTTAAACTACCTGAGCAGTGCATTTGAAGACCAGGATCTATGGAGATCTCCCATTCATAGGATCAAAGCCAACTTGATGGCAAAGGTGAATTACACAAAGGTGAATTACACAAGATAGACAACATTATTCAATACCATCCGAAGGAAAGTACTGATTAAATGTATTAAGAAGCTTGATAGAAGCAAATTGGTTACTACAATGTTTTTATTAAATGAAGAAAACAGTGGTGATTCTCAGAACGCTAAATATGTTCCATATTAAAATCCGCAATATCACAAGTGTAATATTGTGAACAGATATCAGCGTTCTCTTAATCTCATCTGCCTAATCTTTATAGTGGAATTTCTGGAAAGCATCATATCCAGAAATGTAATTAGTGTCTTTGTCATTCAGATCTGAATTTAATTTGCAGTGCCATGAGGGAGGGAGGGAGGGAGGGAGGGAGGGGACACCATGTAAGATCACATGAAAGTTTGAGACTGCAACATTTTAAAGGAAAAGGTCCAAATGCTTTCCTTTGGCCATGACTGACTTCTCACATCACAAATCAGGCAGTGAACTAATTTGGGGCACACCCTTACTGGCATTGTGATGCTTACCTGATTCAGAGTTCCAGCTTTCTTTACATTACTTTACCTGTTTCCTCTATTTGTTGCAGAAGTTTTGAATCTGATTTTAGCCTGCTCTTCCTCCCATTAAATGGTTCCAGTTCCATTCCTTTCACTGGTCATGGTGTGTTACTAGTTTTTACATTCACAGTTGTTGCTGTTTTGTGGTGGGGCTTAGTGGTGACCCTAGTCACCGGTCTTTCCAGTTTCCAGACACTATTTCTCTTAGTGATGAAATTATTATATAGGTTGGCCTTACTGCTTGGGAAAAGTCTATGCTTGTGCTATAGTTCCATTGTGAAACTCATACTTTGCATAAAGATGATCCTAGTTTCTGTCCCCAGATTCTCAAGGTTACGGATGACCTATGAATTGATGTGATAGTGGTTCCCAACCTTTAGTCCTACAGGTGTTTTGGACTTCAGCTCCCACAATTTCTAACAGCTGGTAAGCTGGCTGGGATTTCTGGATGTTGAAGTCCAAAACACCTGGAGAACCAAAGGTTGGGAACCACTGGGTAGACAGTCCCTCTGGATCTCCGTGGACCAACAATTTTTCAAACAGTGGAAATAACTTTTAGTTTTGAAAAAAGGGGCTATTTGCAATTTTAAAGATCTAGAGATTAACAACAAGCCATAAATGAAATGTTGTAACCCACTCAAGGTTTGTGATGGTGCAATTCTCCATTTCGGGGACCATGGTTCCCCCCCTCTAGTGATGAGAAGGAGACATTGGGGGCTTTGGTAGGCCACATTTAAGCAACACGGTTCCTTCCCACCTTTGTAAAATATATTACTGGGATAAATGAAAATTTAAATTGGGACAAAGTGGGTTCCTATGTTCCTGTTAAGAGAACTTTCCACATGGTTATTTCTTTTCCTGGGGTTGTACAGCCTTTTTTTTAAGCACCACTTTTTGTATTTGGGTGACTAAGGTTCTACATATGCTTTGTCTCAAAAGCTGTCTTTTGTTTAAGAATGTAAATCAGGTTATGTGGATTGCTGGGGGGGGGGGGGTACTACAGAATGTGTCCCCTGGAGCTAGAAGTAGCCAATTTTTCACTTTTGGTTTCCTAAAACCAGGACTGCGGTGAGAGCAAAGGCTATTTTAGAAAAGAATCGTGCCTCCCGGAAGCTTCCAAATACACACATTCTCTTTCACTCTTTTTTTTAAAGCTTAACATTGGAGCAGGGTACAAAATTGGATGGAAAGACCAGATGCCATTCATTGAGTGATCCTGGTATAGATTGTGGTGAAGAAAGCTTGGAAATCTCCTATGTCTAGTCAGGGGTTCAGGTTAAAAAGCAACCATGATTCCACTGAAATTAGTCACTAAAGTTCCAGTCCATTTTTATAATGTTTTCACATAAGACAGCTAAAGTGATCTCTTCCATAATAGCTTGATTGTTTGCTCTAAGGGGAATATTTGTTCAGAGGGGGTTTGCCATTGCCTTGCTCTGAGCCTGAGAGAGTGTGACTTACCCAAGATCACCCAGTGTGCTTCCATAGTCAGGCAAAAATTCAAATCCTGGTGTCCAGAGTCTAAATTTTAACAGTCAAATCACAAAACCATACTGGCTCTGTAAGGAGAGTTGCCAAATCAATATTATCCTTCTGACGCTAGTCATACCATTCAGGACAGGCCACTGTCTGCTTAAGATAAAATAGCTTCCTTTTGATAGCTCGGTTTTTATATTCTCGTCTACTTTTTTTGTTTTCCTTCTCTTGCTTAAACATTCCCAACATTCGCTCTATCACAAAACTATGTGAAATGTGTTGAAATTAAGTTTAAAAGATCCTTTGTACTAGTTCCTTTCATCAAAGTTTTTGTATTGCTGACTATATACATGTATACAAACACACACATGCTCATAAGAAAAGTGGGGAGAACCATTTAAAATAGTAAGCATGCTGTTCACATTATTTGGGGGGGAGGAATCAAGATGGATAGAAACTGGTGTGAAATGATTACAAAACAAAAAAAATAACAAGCAAAGTAAAAGGCTTGCAGTGTCAACAGCAACCATTCATTTTGAAAAAGAAGAAAGGAAAAAGCTGGTTTATATATTGTGCTTTTAAGATATTTAGGGCCCTTCCACAGCCAAATAACCCAGAATATCAAGACAGAAAATCCCACAAAATCTGCTTTGAACTGGTTTATCCGAGTCCACACTGCACAGTGGTTAAAACAGCAGCTGTAGCTGCAAGCTGTGAGATGTAAGATCCAAACGTGGCAAGTTCGAATCCCAGGCTGACTTGGGTAAGTCAGCTGTAAAGCCCTGCCCCTGTTGACCTAAGCAGTCGAAAGCAGATAGCTGCAAGTAGAAAAATTAGGTATCGCATAAGCAGGGGAGGTATCTTAAAGGACTTTTTAACTTCAATAAATATTGAAGACCAGAAGAAGGATTCAGCTGGCTGGCTGGCAGGCTCTTTGTCAGAGAGAAGGAGGAGGTAAGAAGGAGGAACAGACGAAATGGAGCAGCAGCACCCGGTGGGAAGCAAGGAAAGAACAAGGCTCAATCCAGAAAGATCCTCCTGCTATACAGTATGTTGTCATGTCTTGTACGTCAAATGGCAGTGATTGTCTGCTGTCTGTGTGATCCGCACAGAGTCTCCTTCAATGTGAGAAGTGCGGAATATAAATAAAGTGTATTATTATTATATATGTCAGTTTAAAGCAGAAAATGTGGGATTTTTTCAGCGGTGTGGAAGGGCCCTATGTAATTTGAGTCCACACTCAGATAATGTGGGATTTTCTGCCTTGATATTCTGAGATATAGGGCTGTGTGGAAGGGCCCTTTGTCCCCTTCCACATAGCTGAATAAAATCCCACATTTTCAGCTTTGAACTAGGATATATGGCTGTGTGGACTCAAATGACACAATTCAAAGCAGATTTTGTGGGTTACCCTGCCTTGATATTCTGTGTTATGTGACTGTGTAGAAGGGCCCCAAATGAAAAGCTACAAAGCAAGCACCATTTAGAGTTTGTAGCCCCATTTTGTCATCTTCAAAGAAGTTCACACTCATAGAATGAGGGAATGGGAGTTAACATGATGATTTGCAAAAAGCGTCAAGGTATCCTTCCTCAATTATATAATAGCCGAAAACAATAAGAAATAATGTCCAAGGCAACTGATCCAGAGAGCAGCTTCGCATATCCATGTAATGAAGTGAAACCTGCATTTGCCATGTGACAGGCTTAATAGCCACAGCGCTATTCAAAATTACACATGCTTCAAAATCCCATTTATATTCATTGATTTAAATTAACGTAACTATATGCTGGCTTCTAGTCAAAATGTGAATATGCCATTAGTGTGATATTCACCTTTGCTGATGCTAGGATTCAAAGATTGTACATATAGGAGTTTAAATTGGCAAGGGGCTTTGAATGCTCAATAATTGAAAGTTTGTTGGTGTTTGTTTTTGTTGGGACACTTATATTGACTAGGTAGACAATTTCTTCATTATTCAAATCATCCCTTTAGGAATGGAAAAGGAAGATAATAAAGCTGTTAACTTGGATCCTGTACCATTTATTGGCACTAATGAGGAATGATTTTTCAACTTATTAATTCCAGTACAGCTTTTTGTGGTCCAAATCATTCTGCCCAAACAAGCTGAGATGAGAATATCGTTTAATGAGGTTTTCCTTCCTTCTGCAGATTTAAATGAGCACTTTTATTTTAGCCTAGATTTCTAATGTAGGTTAACTAAGCTGCGAGATGAGATAGCCACAAATAATAAACAAACAAAGAAACAGCCTCTCATCATTAAATAGAAAGATTGCAAATAAGGACGCTGGCCTAGAATTTTTGTCCTGTAAATGGGAAATAAGCCCCATTGTCTAGTTCGCAGCTTGTTTCAACTTTGATCTAATCCAGCATTTACTTTAAAAAAAACTGTGTCAAATCTTTTCCTCAGAGCACATGCTCAGGATGAATATTCATTTAGCAAAAAATCAAGAGAGAAAACTATCAGCAAGAAAGATTGTAGAAATTGGGGGCAGTCTTATGTCAATAATTTTTTTTAAAATCGCTTCTTGAAAAAGAGCATGGGAAATATGCATTCCAATGTAAAAAAAAGTGATAAATATCAATTTAATTTTAGGAGCTTGTGATTTCCATGAGAAATACCAGCTTAGAGGCACACATTGCTGCACCCCATCTGTTCAGTCAGCATTTTCCTCCTGTTATTTATTTTAGAAGAAAGCCTGGTGAAAGAATAGGTGCAGTTGGTAAGTGGACCATTAGAGGGTACCATTGTTCCATAGAAGTCAGTGGAAGACAGAACTGCAAGCCCGCAAAGGATGAATGTGGCCATTTGAACTGTTGGTGATGTGCTGACTCTGCCCACAGGGCGGCTGATCTCTTCTGTGCTAAGGGTCCAAGATCGGCACATGCATGTGTCTCTCTTCATAATTGTGACAATAAACAAGCCAAATACACAAAGCACTTCATCACTGCCAACAATGCTACGTGCATTCCATTGGACACCATCCAATCATTGTATCCAATCTCAGAGACAAAAAAACCATACTGTATTCTTTCCCTCTTTTTTATTTAGACATTTATGGCTTGTTATTTGTCACTCAAGAGAGAGGAGAGACTGAGAAGCTTAGATGAAATACATCCGCATATTAAACACATGCACTCAAATGAGAGATTACCATGCCTGGATAGCTTTGGCCTATTGGTTCTGCACAGCAGATTTTATGTTCCCATTATGTCTCAAAGCTTGCATTATAAAGTAGCTTCTGACAGCCATTTTGTCATGATATAATTGTGTTACAAATATTTTATTTGTAATGTGAAACAGATGCATCCCGGCATAGAGGAGCAATGTCGAAGACTCGCAGAAATTAGCTTTCAGACTCATTAGAGTGGCCTGTTAGAAAGAAGGATTTCTCTTGTGCCTCCAATAGAATTGAAAATGAGATACAGTTAGCCCTCTGTATCTGTGGATTTTGTAATCATGGGTTTAACTACCCACAGTTTGAAAATATTTTCTAAAATCCCTCCCCAAAAGTCTTGATTTTTCCATTTTATATATGGGACCACATTTTACTATACAATTTTTGTATCCATGGCAGGGTGGGATTGGTGGGGTGCTTGGAACCAAACCTGAGTGGATACCAAGAGCCCACTGTATTTTCAATAGGTGTGTCTTGTCTTATTCATAATGCAAAATACGAACAATTTAGCCAGTGAGTTTCCTCTGTTTTGTGCCATTTGATCTTTTTCCTTTGGCCATTCTACATTGGGAGCGGGTGGCCCTCATGATGTTGTTAAACTTCAGGAAGTTGCTTCAAACTGGATTCTGTTTTTATTTGGCCCTATATTATCTTTTTGATTTTTTAAAAATCTCCCTTCTAATGCAGTAAATGTTGTTGGAGAGTATTTTGAAATTCAGCCAAGGCTGGTTTGTAATATTTTAAGAGTCAGGTGATTTCCTTCATTATCTGACTTTCAAACTATGTGATTTGTGCATTTCCAGTACAGCTCCTCCCAAATAGTATAGTATTCTGCATACATTGGGTTAAACTGTTTCATATTTTGCTGTAGAGCACATCCTTAATTCACAAATACTTTATTTTGTAGATCAGTAAAATACATTGTCACTTCTTCAGGATTCCAAATTATGAAAGATATAGCCAAATTGTCTGGGAAGTTAAAACAACAACAACCTGGGTTTCATATTGCCAGGTCCCACTGTTTTGTCCCTCTGCCTTTCACAAGTGATATGGAAATATTAAATGTGTAAAAGAAGCATTGAAATGGCTTTTGTTAGAGCTCAAAAAAGTGTCCAGTTCCAGATTGCCTGTGAAATCTATGGATATGCCCATACATTCACTTTGTGGTCCATTACCCTTCCACTGAACAAGCTGGGTGGTTGATAGTTAAATAGCAAAATGTCTGGCCCAGAAATCTACAGCATGGATTTAAGAATTATAATCAGCAAATGCAGGGTTGTGGTTTATGTGGCACTGCGGATATTCTTGAATTTCAACTAGAATTGTCAGGTGAAATAAGAGACAGGTCATCTGCCCCTCTAATTCCTGCAGAGGAAAGGAAATATCAGTGGTGTGGTTTATGTGACATTGCTGAAATTCTACCTTCTATACTCTTGTTCCTTATAATAATAATAATTTTATTTTTATACCCCGCCACCATCTCCCCTGAGGGACTTGGGATGGCTTACATATGGGACCAAGCCCAGCGAACAACAAAGTTTACCAACTAAAACATAATAAAAGACACAATAACATATTCCAATCCAATGAAACAATTAAAACATGATTGGAATGTATCAGAAGTAAACTTCAACAACCAGTGACCAGAAATATGATGAACAAATTAGAGTTAGTGAGGGCTGGCCATACACTTGTGCAAAAAAGCAACCTATAAGGCCTGGGCTGGGGGTAAAGTGAAAAAAAATCTATCTCTAAACAGGGGCCTAACCGTCATCAAATGCACATGGGAACATCCAGGTTTTAAGATCCCAGTGGAAGGCAGACAGAATAG